>VSMD01103357.1:0-11679 GCA_008750895.1 Mirza zaza | reverse complement strand
AGATTGCTCGAGGTCAGGAGTTCAAAACCAGCCTGAGCAAGAGTGAGACCCCATCTCTACTATAAATAGAAAGAAATTAACTGACCAACTAAAAATATATATACAAAAAATTAGCCGGGCATGGTGGCGCATGCCTGTAGTCCCAGCTACTCAGGAGGCTGAGGCAGCAGGATTGCTTGAGCCCAGGAGTTTGAAGTTGCTGTGAGCTAGGCTGACGCCACAGCACTCACTCTAGCCTGGGCAACAAAGTGAGACTCTGTCTCAAAAAGAAAGGAAAAGAGAGGACAAGAGAGGAGAGGGGAGGGAAGGGGAGGAGAGGGGAGGGAAGGGGAGGGGAGAGGAGGGGAGAAGAGAAAAGAAAGACACTATGCAAATGTCTGGCTGTATTCAAACCATCCCATGTTTTATTAGGTTGTTAAGTATGAAATGTCCGATTTCCTTAAGCATTAAGTTTGACCGTTGATATCTCTGACATTTCACTTTGGCATTTCTTGTTTTATTTTTATTGTGAAGGCACATCCTCAGTCTTGTAAATGCATGCTGTGGCTTGTGATTATCTTTCAAATTTAATTAGAGCAATTTGTGAAACCATGGATGAGTAAAATATTTGTGTTATTTTCAAATATGAGTTCTATCATGGAACCAATGCAATGCAGACAGCTCAAAATGTCCACGAAGTGTTTGGGAAGGATATGGCTAACAAACACACAGTACATTGATGTTTTGAGAAGTTCCATTCTGACGATTTTGATCTTGAAAGTGAGCCACGCAGGCAACCTGAGACCAAGGAGGATAATGATGAGCTGAAAGCTGTAGTGGAAGTGAATCCATCTCAACCTGCATGTGAATTAGCAGCAAGGTTTGGCATTACCATCCCCACAATACTAGACCATTTGAAACAAATTGGCAAGGTAAAAAAAGCTGGATAGGTGGGTACTGCATGAATTGAATGCCAGAAAAGAAACTGTCTTTTCTACACCGTATTGTTATGTGTGATGAAAAATGGATTCTTTTTGACAATCTCAAGCTTTTCAGTACAATGGCTGGATAAAGATGAAGTGCCGAAACACAGTCCAAAACCGAATATTCATCAAAAAAAGCTAATGGGCCGGCGTGGTGGCTCACGCCTGTAATCCTAGCACTCTGGGAGGCCGAGGCGGGTGGATTGCTCAAGATCAGGAGTTCGAAACCAGCCTGAGCAAGAACGAGACCCCATCTCTACTAAAAATAGAAAGGAATTAATTGGCCAACTAAAAATATGTAGAAAAAATTAGCCAGGCATGGTGGCACATGTCTACAGTCCCAGCTACTTGAGAGGCTGAAGCAGAAGGATTGCTTGAGCCCAGGCGTTTGAGGTTGCTGTGAGCTAGGCTGATGTCATGGCACTCTAGCCCAGGCAACAGAGTGAGACTCCATCTCAAAAAAAAAAAAAACAAACCCAAAAAACCAATGGTTTCTGTTTGGTGGTCCAGTATTGGTGCCACGACAACCTCACGAAACCTGGTCAATCCATGACAGCGGACGTCCACTGCAACCAACTGGACAAAATGATGAGGATGCTTGCGATTAAGCAGCCGAGACTGGTCAACAGAGATTGGCCAGCCCTCCTACAAGGCAACGCTGGACCACATATGCAAACAACGCTGCTCAAACTACAGAGGCTGGAATGAAAACTCTCTGTCACCCATCGTATTCACCAGACCTTGCACCAACTGACTACCACTTCTTCCAGACTCTGGAGCGCTTCTTGCAAGGAAAAATATTCAATTCTCAACAAGCTGTGGAAAATCACCACTCACCCTCCAGGCTTCTTTGCTGCTGACATAACCTACCAGTAAGATTGCAAAACTGTGTCAATAGTTTAGGCATATACTTTGATTAATTGTACTGCTTGTTTGAGACATAATAAACTAAACTTCTGATTCGAAATCAGACATTTCATATTTAATGACCTAATACTAAACAAATATTTAATGAGCACTGACTAATCGATTCACATACAGTTAACCCTTGAATGATGCAGAGGTTAGAGTCACCGACCCCCTGCACGACTGAATATTTATGTATAACTTTGACTCCCCAAAAACTTAACTACTAATAAACAGCCTACTGTTGACCTTACCAATGGAGGTGGTGGGGGTCAACTGCATATGAGTTGATTAGAACTTCTCTCATTTTGGGGAGAGGTTATGGTAAACAAGCCCAACCTCCAACTACTACTGCTCTGGGAGAATGAAATTTTGGTAACATTCTGCCATCCTCTGCAGAGGATCTAGAGAATTGCTTTCTAAGGAAAAGGAGCTATATTGCTGCAGCAGTCTCCTTCTAAACTCTCAGGACTTTAAATTCCCCTGTGAGAGGAGCACTAGCCAAACCCAACCTCTATTTTGTTGGATCTCTTTCCTTCCACTTGCTGTCAATTTTAGAACTCTGCCAATCAAAGGATCAAAAGGCTGATTCGATCACCAGTGAAAAGAAGGCTGGAGAATTAGCCAGCAATGCCTCAGAAGCCAGTGCCTATGGAAACAAAAGGTGGTTTTGTGACAGGAAACATGACACCTGAAGAAATCAGGCCAAAATAGATAGCTCAAGCTGACTCACTTTATAAACAAAAAGTTAATTCAGATGAGATTCTCTGATCTGTTCTCAGAACTTGGGTATTAAACACAAAACAAAACCAAGACTTTTGAGGTTTAACATCCATTTGACATTATAAAAAAGGAGGTGGAGAGGAGCACAGGCAGACACTCTGAAATGCTATGACTGCAATCAACACTAATGGTGCAGAGCTAAGAGTCATGGAAAATTCCACACAAACCCAGGATTTCCCCAATCTCAGAAGGCAACACAAGCTGCCTGAAAAAAACACTTTTGTAAGAGACTAAGATAACTCGCCAATGTTTAGAAGTACAAAACAAAATATGTTAGGACCTAAACTAGTCCTTGTCTCCTTTCATAACCAAGAATGTGCAATATGAAATAAAAAGTCACCTCCCAGCACTTTGTAGGACATATAGGAGTTGTTCTCTACCCCAGGAGAGGGTGGAGACCTCTTAAAAAATACTGATGAGGTGGAAAAAACAAACTGTTTTTCTTCTGCTCTCACACCACAACAATCAACATAGAAGACTTTGTGACCAATGTGTGGGATCTCTCACCACCAACAAGCAAGCAATCAATTCTGTGGTGGACACCAGCTGGGTGTCTTCTAATTCTGTTGTCCCCAACCCCCAGGCCACAGAACAGTTCCAAACAGTACCAGTCTGTGGCCTATTAGGAAATGGGCCATACAGCAGGAGGTGAGTAGTGAGCCAGTGAAGCTTCATCTGTATTTACAGACGCTCCCTATTGCTCACATCCCCACCTGAGCCCTGCCTCCTGTAAGATCAGCAGTGCATTAGATTCTCATAGAAGCACGAATCCTACTGTAAACTGCGCACCTGAGGGATCTAGGTTGTGCAGTCCTTATGAGAATCTAATGCCTGATGATCTGAGATGGAGCTCAGATGGTGATGCTAGCGCTGGGGAGCAGCTGCAAATACAGATTATCGTTAGCAGAGAGGTTTGACTGCACAGAGACCATAATATATAATTTGCTTGCAGACTTATATCAAAACCCTATTGGCCGGGCGCGGTGGCTCACACCTGTAATCCTAGCACTCTGGGAGGCCGAGACAGGAGGATTGCTCGAGGTCAGGAGTTCGAAACCAGCCTGAGTGAGACCCTGTCTCTACTAAAAATAGAAAGAAATTAATTGGCCAACTTATACAGAAAAAAAATTAGCTGGGCATGGTGGCACATGCCTGTAGTCCCAGCCACTCGGGAGGCTGAGGCAGGAGGATTGCTTGAGCCCAAGAGTGTGAGGTTGCTGTGAGCTAGGCTGACGCCACGGCACTCACTCTAGCCTTGGCAACAAAGCGAGACTCTGTCTCAAAAAAAAAAAAAACCCTATCAGTGAATGGTGTAAGGCTGGTGACGGGCCCCCTCCTCTCCCTAGATCAAAAAAGAAAAGGCCCACAAGACCAGACCCAGCAAGGAAAAACTACCAGGCTCCGCTGAGAAAAACCACACCCAGATGTCCACCTGGGATAAGAACATTTTGTCTCCTGGATTCCGTAAATACTGCCAGCCCCTCCTATTTCTCAATGACCACCAAAGGCCGCCCCAGCTCTTCCTGCCAAAAGTCCCTAGCCTGCCCAAACGGCCACACCCCCTTCAAACGGAGGTGACTTGTGGGGCCCCCTCTCTTAGGGCCCCAGAACCTTGTCCGAGAGCACCAAATAAAGCCATGTTGTTTGGCCCCAACTCTTTCTCTCTGTCTTTTCTTTTCACCACCGCCAAAAACCCTTACAAATGGCGAGCGACAATGTAATGATAAAGTGTACAATAAATACAATGTGCTTGTATCATCCCAAAACCACCCCTCCACACACACTCCTCTATCCCGGTCTGTGGAAAACTGTCTTCCATGAAACCAGTTCCTGGTGCCAAAAAGGTTGAGGACTGCTGCTCTAATTCAATTGTGACACTATCTTTCTGGGCACAGCATCAGATCCCACAGGGTGACAAGCTCAGTCCCACAGAATGCCTCCCATTTCCAATGCTGACTGCAAGTCCCAGATTGTTTTACCTGTGCTTCTGACCTACCAGCTAGAAACTAGGGATCCTTGACCCCCTCCTTGGGTTTAATTAATTTGCTAGAGCTGCTCACAGAACTCAGGAGAAAACCAGAAACACACTTTCTGGTTTATTATAAAGGATATTACAAAAAATACAGTGAATAGATGCATAGGGCGAGGTATGGGGAGCTTCCATGCCCTACCTAGCAGGCCACCCTCCCAGAACCTCCACGTGTTCAGCAATCCAGAAGCTCTCTGAACCCTATCCTTTTGGGTTTTTATGGAGCCTTTATTACATAGGCATGACTGATTAAACCACTGGCCACTGGTGATCAATTTAACCTTCACCCTTCTCTCCTCCCCAGAGGATGAGGGTTAGGGCTGAAAGTCCCAACCCTCTAATCCTGCCTGGGTCTTTCTTGTGACCAGCCCCCAACCTGGAGCTACACAGCGGCTTCCAGCCATCAGTCAACTCATTAGCATACAAAAAGATATCACTGGAGATTCCAAGAATTTTAAGAGTTATATACCAGGAACAGGGAACTAAGACCAAATATATATTTCACAATATTACAACTATACATATAACCTTTCATTTAATTCTCGTACCACACAGTTAAGGAAACTGAGGCAGAGAGAAGGTAAGTAATTGGCCTATTGACACAATACTAATTAGGCAGCAGTAGGTCCTAGACCTGAAACCAGGTCAGATTACCGTTCCCATTACCAAAAGTGACCTTCTGGAATATCTTAATTAAGAACATTTCAGGAGGTATTAATTTAGCTAAATCTAAACTGTATGGGAATTAAGAAAATGAGAATCCATCCACTGAATAGTGATTAAGTTCAACATAAGCCTATGGTACCTACGGTAAAGAATAAACATCTAGCTGTAAGAATGAAGACCACTTTGCTTGCTAAGGTCCATATTGAGAAACTTTTTTGAATTTAATTTCATATAATATTTTTAATGTTTCAAATAAAGCAAAAAACAAACAAACAAACAAAAAACCAAAACAAAACCCTCAACTTAAAAAAACCCAACAAACTACAGTTCAAGAAAATTCCTTGGGAAACAGTTCAGGCCAGTTCATTTGAAATTTCACAGAGGAATTCCCCCCGCCCCCCTTAACCAGCTGAGTTCTGTGCCTGCCCTTCTGACTACCTTCTGATTTAAAATTTCCCGTTAAAGCTGATAAACACGAAGAGAACTGGAAGGAGAAAAAAAAATCCACTCTGAATTGATGGAAGTGGGTGGAGAAAGAGATCATATTCCAATGAATCTATTACTTCATGTGTACAAGAAACTAAATGTACCTTTCATGTTTGTCCAAACTGTTCCACATGTCCTCATAACCTAAAGGCCAGCCTAATAACCAATCTGAGATCATTCAAACTACTGACGCAGCTACGGTGCAGTAACGTGTTTCAGAGAACTGCAGAGCTGGAATGGAAAGCAAGTCCAGGTTCCACATTTTAAAGATGAGGAAATTAAGTCCTAGTAATCTTATTAATAACCCCACAGCAAATCAGTGATGGAACTGGAATGGGGAACCCAGGACTCCTGAGTCCCGTTATACGAGGCTGCTTCTATAGGGTATTAAGGGTGAAACAAATCAAGCAGCCTTGGGGTTCTTCATTTATCCCACAACCATTTCCCGGGCCACGTTCCTGTCAGGCTCTGAAGGCGCAGAGAGGAATCAGTTGAGGGGCCAATCCAGTGGGATTCATGATCAGTGAGAGGCAAACCAAAGCCAGGAGTGGAGTATGCTTTGCTAGAGACATGCACGGGTGCTCTCATCCTCCAAGCACTCCCCGGCCACTTATGAGCTCAGCTCTTGGTTATTAGAATTCTCCAAGCACAAAATATGCCCTCACCACACAAAAGGCATACCCAGCTCTCTCAAATCCTGCTTTGTTCTTTCGTTCCACATTCACATATAAGAACAGGGAACAAAAGTGTGGTTACTTCCCAGTGACACACAGATTGAGCGGTCTCAGCGTCCCTGTTGGAATGGGGAAGTCCAGATAGCACCTCTCTTCTGATCCACTGTCTCTCCAGCCCGGGCCACGACAGGAGTGACCTCTGTCGGTAGGCTCCTTAAGAGACAGCAGAAATGCAGGAAAGTGATTTGCCCTAGCTTCATTAAAATGACCTCTGTCGAATTCTCTCATCCCGATCCAATGACACAAACACTTTCAAGGGTAGCAACATTATTAGATGCTAACAGAAAATGCCGGATTCAGTATTACACAGGGTTAGATTTTAATTCTAGATACAAAAAATGGAGGGGCCACATGGCCAGGAATGCGAGTGGCCTCCAGGAGTTGAGAGTGGCCCCAACTAACAGCCAGCAAGGAAACAGGGACCAAAGTTCCACAACCTCATGGAACTGAATTCTAGCACAGCCATGAGAGCTTGGAAAACGATCCCAAGCTCCAAATGAAAAGTCATCAATGTTTTCCATTAACTCATGCCAAGCTATGGCCATTTCTCTACCACAGGAATATGCCCTATTTTTGCCAGTTCTAAACTAGAAATATCTCTTATTTTTAATCTCCATTCTTCAAGATTCACTCCAGACTTCCCAGCTCAGTCTATTAACAGTCCTCTTATCTGCCAAATTATAAAGAAAAAGATTATAAAGTCAGACTAAAGAAAAATAAACTTTTCTATATAGTTTTCCGCAGGCTAGGCCAGATACCCAGGCCTCCCTTCTCCTATAAACAAACACCTCGAGTGTATCCACAAGAGAAATGTAAGCAATTCTCAGGCCAAAAAACCAAGTGAAGGCAAGTACTCAAGAGGGAAAGGTGAAGTGACTGACTATAAGTCGTTTCCACACCTTCAGAGTATATACCAAGAAATGAATTTGAGCATTTGGTTTCAGATTTCGCAGGGCATGGGAAACAGTAAATGAGGCCCAGGGCCCACTCACAGTATTGTCTAATAAAAGCTTCTCTCTTTCAAAAGCTGGGACCCCTAAGGGATATATCTTTTTTTTTTTTTTTGAGACAAGGTCTTACTCTATTATTGGCTGGGCGAGAGTGCAGTGGCATCATCATAGCTCACTGCAATCTCAAACTCCTAGGATTAAGTGATCCTCCTGCCTCAGTCTCCCAAGTAGCTGGGACCAAAGGGTTGTATCTTCAATTAAGGACAAATCAGACAGAACTGAACAGGAATGCTAGTAGAATCAACTGTCTCAAACCTAAGAACCAAGAAGGAAGAAGGCCATTGAGAACTGGCCTTTATGAAGGTTTGCAAGTTGAATTCTCAATACCAGGATAGTCTAAAAACCCAAATATCAAGAATTTTATTAATTCAAATATCAAGAATATTCAAATATCAAGAATTTTATTAATTATTGATTAATTCTTGAAGTGGTAATGGCCTTCACCCGGCTTTCTGCAAACAAATAAGCATAAGAAAGGTACTAGGATAATTAACATCAGACAAAGTAAAAGTAAGTCAAGGAGCATTACCAGAAATAAAGACGGATATTTTATTGTGATAAAAGTATCAAATCATCAGAAAGACATAACAATCATCAACGTGTACGCTCCTGATAACAGACCTTCAAAATACATAAAGCAAAAATGGACAGAATTAAAAGGAGAAACAGAAAAATCCACAATCACAGCTGGTGATTTTTAGCATCCTTCTTTTAGTAATTAATATACCGTGTTTTCCCGAAAATAAGACCTACCTATAAAATAAGCCCTAGCAGGATTTCTAAGTATTTGTGCAATATAAGGCCTACCCAGAAAATAAGACCTAGTGATGGGCGTGGCTACGCAGCATGTCTACACAACCCATGCATTTCGTCACGGAACAGTAAAGAAGACGAGCAGCCCTTCTCATCTGCCCCATGAGAGCTCTGCTGCTTGACATGAGAGATTGGGGCCAATGGTTCTAAAGGAAATAGAGTCGCAAGAAATTCAGAATGGAATTTGGGGTTTGGAGAGTTATGATGATGTTCCAGAAGAAGAGACTTAACTATATTTGAATAAATGTAGATTGTTGTACCATACTTAAAAAAAATAACACATCCCCTGAAAATAAGCCCTAGGGTGTCTTGAGGAAAAATAAATATAAGACCCTGTCTTATTTTCGGGGAAACACAGTAGTAGTAGACCAAAAAAAAAGTCAATAAAGACACAGAAGATTTGAACCATCTTGACTTGATATTTATAGAACACTACAACCTATAATGGCAGAATATACATTATTTTCAAGTGTACATGAAATGACCATCAAGATGGGTCATAAAATAAGTCCCAATTTCAAAAGACTGAAATCAAAATGAGAAATAAATTAACTATAAAATATCCTTTAAAAAAGCATCAGATATTTAGAAATTAAACACCACAATTCTGAATAACCAACTAGTCTAAGAAATTACAAGACAATTTAGAAAATATTTCCAACTGAATAAAACGAAAATACACCATATCAAAATTTGTGGGATGTAGCTCAAGCCATGCTTAGAGGGAATTTTACTCCATTAAATTGCTTACACTAGAAAAGAGTATATATTAAACCTGAAGTTAGTAAAAGGACGGAAATAATGAAGAACAGATGCCAATGTCAATGTAATGGACAAAAAAATAGAGAAAAGTTACAAAGCTAAAAATCTGATTATTTGAAAATATTAATAAAATTTAAAAAATCCCTAACTACTTCATTAAATAGTACTAAAAAAGCTAAATAAAAATACTTAGGAATTATACTTAACAAGAGACATATAAGATCTCTACACCAAAAATTACAAAACATCACAGACAGAAACAAAAGAAAACCTAAATAAATGGAGAGAGACTCTAGGAGATTAGAAATAGAGATACCATTGAGATTAGGAGACTCAACACCATTAAAATGTCAATTCTGTCCATATCTATCTACGTATTCAAAACAATTCCAGTTAAGACCCCAATAAGCTTCTTTGCAGAAACTTGGTGAGTAGATTTTAAAACGTATTTGGCAATTTTAAAATTGCCAAAATAATCTTGAAGCACAAAGATGGAGGACTCAAAGTTTCTGATTTCAGTATAAAGCTGTAATATTCAAGACACTGTGGTATTATCAGAAAGCTAGACAAAGAGATCAATGAACAGAAGAGATAGTCCAGAAACAGATTCATATGCTATGGTCAAATAATTCTGGACAAAAATGCCAAAGCAATTTAATGGAGAAAGAAAGTCTTTTCAAAAGCTGCTACAACACAAACTGGGTATCTGTATATGGAAAACAAAACAAAAACAACGCATGACCCCTACCATTCTAGTGCCTGCAGCCTTTGGAAGCAGTCATGCCAAACTGTCAAAACCCTCTCCACTACCAAACTATTGCATGAAGCCTTCAAGTCCAAGTGCTCTCGCCCAATAATGGGGAATATATATATGAAATAAGTTCAACAAGTCTTGTATCTTTGCTTACCTCAATTTTTGCCAGAATTCCAAACCTCCCAGGACCATTTATTATGACTCAAATCCAATACCCAGACTGCTCTGGTCATTTCACCATCGGATGCAAGTTCCTACTCTCCTCTATCTTCCACATCCTTCCACTGTGTTCTCTATAACTCTTGCTCAATGATCTGCCACTCACATACTTCCTTCTCTGCTGTTACTCTTTCCATTGCCTCCAGCTTAACTGAAATCTAGCTCCCTGCCCCCTCTCCAGGCTCTCTTAAGCAGAGAAGTCTGCTTATTTTTACACACCAGATATGTCAGGCTTTGCCAGTGGAGTTGGTAACATCTTTGCCCCTCATGCTGCCTCCAAACGATTCTCAGCCACCCTTGTGAAACACTAAGGAAATTGCACATGCGTGCTGGTTTCACCTCCCTATCTCTTCATACCTTCCCGTACTCCCCTTAAGTCAACAGAAGAGACTCTAGGCTGCCCTTCCACAGCTCTCCCTCATCTATGCAGTATCTAAATGGTGGAATTCCTCAGGTTTGGTCTATTCTCTCTTCTCTTCTCTCTCTCCATCCCTTCCCTTAGGCCAGGGTTTCTCAACCACTGCACTACTGAAATTTGGGGCTGCATAATTCTTTGCTGGGGGGAAGGTGGGGCAGTTCTGTGTAGTACAGGGCCTTTGGCAGCATCCCTGGCCTCCCTACCACTGGATGCCGGGAGCTGCCCCAGTAGAGAACCACTGCCTTGGGGAATTATATATGTTCTCAGAGCCTCAAATCTCTCTCCTCATATCCACCTTCCCATTTGGCAACTCTTAGAAGTCTAACAGGCAACTCAATCTTATCATGTACCAACTGAATTTTTGTTTTAAAATTTGGTTTTAAATTTCAAATATCCCAAGTCATCATCCTCTTAGTAAATGGCCCAACCCAGAAACCTGGGAGCCATCTCTGATTCCTGCTACGTTTAGTTCATCGGTAGAACCAGTGAATTCTACCCCACATTAGCTCTCAAACCTATGCACCTCTCTTTACCTTCCCTATCATCACCTCGGACCAAACCATGATGATCTCTCACTGAAGGCACACACTAACCACCTCCCAACAGATGTCCCTGCTGCAACTCTTCCCTCCAGTCTGTTTTCCACAGAGCAGCCAGAGGGATCGCCCCACCAAATCACTCCTTTATTAAAAACCTTAAGAGATCTCCTATTCACTTAATATAAACCTAAATTCCTTACCCTATCCCATAAAACCCTACCTGGCCTGGGCCTTACCTAAATCCTGATCTTATCACTTCCCACTTCACTACCGAACTCAGCAACACTACCCTACCAGAACGTTCCAGGCTCCTTTTTAAAAAAAATACTGATGGGGCCTCATTATGTTTCCCAGTCTCCCAGGTTCTAAGACTCCAGCCACATGCCTGACCTCTTCACCTCTTTACCTCTCAGTGCCTTTGCGTTGCAGAACGCCCTGCCCCCAGTTCCCCCTATGGCTGACTCCTCCTCGGACGGGCTTTCCACGACCATGCTGAATAAATCTCTCTCTCCCTCCAAACTCATTATTCTCTATCACAGCACCCTGTCTGGCCCCTTAAAGCACTATCTCAAACCGCCTATCACAGACTAGGAGACTT
>VSMD01103356.1:0-107687 GCA_008750895.1 Mirza zaza | reverse complement strand
TCCTGACTTCTGGAATCTTCGAGACCAAGTTCCAGGTGGACAAAGTCAACTTCCAGTAAGAGAATAAACAGTTCACTTGTCTGTAAAGCGGAGGTCGCGGGCCGTTAGGGCGGCGGCCGCTTTGATGTAACCCGTGTCCCCTCTCCCCGCCAGCATGTTCGACGTGGGTGGCCAGCGCGACGAGCGCCGCAAGTGGATCCAGTGCTTCAACGGTACGCATGCGCGGCCTCGCCGCCCGCCCGCGCAGGGCGTTTGGCTTTTGCGGTCGGCGGGGGTGGTCTTAGCTTCTCACACTCATTGCTTTTGCCATTTTGTGGCCAGATGTGACCGCCATCATCTTCGTGGTGGCCAGCAGCAGCTACAACATGGTCATTCGGGAGGACAACCAGACCAACCGCCTGCAGGAGGCTCTGAACCTCTTCAAGAGCATCTGGAACAACAGGTTAGTGGAGCGCACGCCCCCGCCCTGGTCAGCCCCGTCGGAAGGAAAGGCTCTTGGGCGGGCATCTGACCCGGCCTCCCTCCTCGCTAGATGGCTGCGCACCATCTCTGTGATCCTGTTCCTCAACAAGCAAGATCTGCTCGCTGAGAAAGTCCTTGCTGGGAAATCGAAGATTGAGGACTACTTTCCAGAGTTCGCTCGCTACACTACTCCTGAGGATGGTATGTGCGGCTTCCGTTTTTTGGTGGCTGCCCATGTAGGTGTTTCTTTTCTCAAAAGGCTGGGCTGGAAACTCCCACCCCCCTCCCACCGCCAGACTTATAAAGGATGTTATCAGGGAAGCAAGAAAGACTTCTACTCATTTTCATAGTGAAGTCAGAGACCTAAGAAGTTAGGGGGCAACAGTGATCTGCTCTAACCTTTCATTACCTTAAGTAATGAAATATTTCTATTTTTTACAGCTACTCCTGAGCCTGGAGAGGACCCACGCGTGACCCGGGCCAAGTACTTCATTCGTGATGAGTTTCTGGTGAGTAGAGCCTGTTCTTTACTTCCCTCTCTTGCTCCCCCTCCCTGCCTTCTATTAGGATGTAAACATACTTGATGCTAAGTGTAGGGATTCAACCATCTAGTTCTTCACCAGTATCCAGGGTGAATTTTAGCTGTGTGTGCCCCTTCATTGGGTCTTGTCTTAATAGAACACTCCTAGCTGGGCAACAGTCCTGACCCCTGGTAGATGTCCCCATTGGTGACAGGGTAGTTCCTACGAGGGCGTCCCTGACCAGTCCTGTGTTGTGCACCCACAGAGAATCAGCACTGCTAGCGGGGACGGGCGCCACTACTGCTACCCTCACTTTACCTGCGCCGTGGACACTGAGAACATCCGCCGTGTCTTCAACGATTGCCGCGACATCATCCAGCGCATGCACCTTCGTCAGTATGAGCTGCTCTAAGAAGGGAACGCCCAAATTTAATTAAAGCCTTAAGCACAATTAATGAAAAGTAAAACGTAATTGTACAAGCAGTTAATCACCCACCATAGGGCATGATTAACAAAGCAACCTTTCCTTTCCCCCAGTGATTCTGAAAAACCCCCACTTTCCTTTAGCTTGCTTAGATGTTCCAAATTTAGAAAGCTTAAGGCGGCCTACAGAAAAAGAAAAAATAAAAGGCCACAACAGTTCCCTCTCACTTTCAGTAAAAGATAAAAATAACAGCAGCAAACAGAAATAAATAAATGAAATAAATGAAACAAATAAATGAAATAAATGAAATAAATGAAATAAATGAAACAAATGAAATAAATGAAATAAATATTGTGTTGTGCAGCATTAAAAAAATCAAAATAAAAATTAAATGTGAGCAAAGAATGATGTGACCCTTGTGAATTATTTGCGGCTTAGAGCAAATAAGGTGGGAGGCCCCATGTTGAGGTACCAGCCCGAAGGTTAAGGTTTAAATCTCACCACTACATATTTTCTGGTGACCCAGTCTTTGGATTTCTTAAAACAATTTGCAGAAAATATGAAAAGTCCACTTACCCTTCTAAACCTGTACCCTGTAGTAAACCATTATGCCCTACCACAGTCAATTCCACATTTTAATCATTGCTACCCTATTCAAAGATTTTACCAACTTACACTGTTACCTCATCATGTAGTTTGCCTGTTTACCCAGTTTCCCCCCAAAAGTGCATTTTTTACCATAAGATAAGGACTAAATTATGTGGTGGGAAGGTGGGGTTATTAAAGAAATGGTGTTAAAACCACTGGTTAGCCATTTGGGACAAATGGAAGCATTCCACATTAATTATACACATCTAAATAAAAGAGGTAGCTTTTAAAAAGTGATTTTTCACAATTAAAATCTTGGGTTTATAGACCTCTCTACAATATGACAATAATACCTAAAGACCATAAAGAGGAGAAGTAACCATATAAAAATGAAAATCACACATGAAAAATGAATGGGGGAGGGGTTTGGGTTGGGTAAAATTCTAACAAAGGGTTGACTCATAAGCAAAGAGTTCTTAAGAATCAATAAGCAAGCCCATCAGAAAAATGGGCAGAATATATAAATATGCAACTTACTAAAAAAGTACAAATAGCTAATAAACATTTGGGAAAATGTGGAACATCTCTCATAATGAAATACAAATAAACTTTCACGATAATGGGTGGGTGGGAGGTGGGGGAGAGGGTAGTGGTCGCCGCTCATGGGCCCTGCCAGCGTAGCCCACCCGGGGTGCACAATAAACCCCAAGGAGGGCAGAAAAAGCAGCAAATACCTCCATCTCCATAAACCTTTCCAAGATTTCTACATAACATTCAGTACACATAACTGATTGCTATGCAAATTTTAGTACAAAACCACCCCAAAACCCCCCAAATAAACATATACTTGAAGCAAAAATCAAGGCTTGTTTGCTATGCAAATACAGCCAAAAGACCAGCCCACAAGTTCCCATAATCCTCCAAAACACCCCCAAAACCCCACAACTGAAACATGTGTGGAGGCTCCTAAGTGCAACCACAAGACCCCAGTGTACCCCATGAACACTCACTCCTGTAAAGGCTGTTTTGAGTGGAAAATCAAGGTTGAAACCCATCCCCTTAGCCCCTTCTCCAAGATGGCCACCTGTATTTCTGTCTTCTAAGATGGCCGCCTGTATGCCCCTCATCTAAGATGGCCACCTGTATGCCCCTCATCTAAGATGGCCGCCTGTATGTCTCTCCTCTAAGATGGCCGCCTGTATGTCCCTCGTCCAAGATGGCCGCCTCGTGTCTCTCCTCTAAGATGGCCGCCTGTATGTCCCTTCTAAGATGGCCACCTGTATGTCTCTCCTCTAAGATGGCTGCCTGTATGTCCCTCATCCAAGATGGCCACCTGTATGCCCCTCATCTAAGATGGCCACCTGTATGCCCCTCCTACATATGAATAGTGTAAACCTTCTTGGCATAATCCACATAAGATCATCACAGCTCTCTTCACCTATCCATCAAAAGTTGCAAGCACAAAATTCCTGGGCCATAGAGCAGTTATACCAAGGAAAATGATGGCCCAGAAGCCCACCTTGCTGGTCAAAACTGACAGACACTTCATGGTAGACTACTTCTAGAAGGGCCAGAAATGTCACAGTTATTGGGCACCTCCCATGTGACCACCCAATGACATAGGTATGGCTGTTGCCACCATTTTATCAATGAGTAACAGAGGCCCAGAGAGGCCTCAGAGACTTGGCTAGTAAGCAGGGAAGACAGGCTTCAAACTCAGATAGCCAAAGCCCACTGCTTGACCCTTACAAACTGAGGTACAAAAATGAAAATCACACATAAAAAATGAATAGGGGAGGGGTATGGGTTAGGTAAAATTCTAATAAAGGGTTAACTCATAAGGAAAGACTTCTTAATAATCAGTAAGCAAACTCATCAGAAAAATGGGCAGAATATATAAACATGCAACTTAAAAAATACAAATAGCTAATAAACATTTGGGAAAATGTGGAACATCTCTCATAATGAAATACAAATAAACGATAGGGTTAGGGTTAGGGTTAGGGTTAGGGTGAGTTAGGGTTAGGGTTAGGAGTTAGGGTTAGGGTTAGGGTTAGGGTTAGGAGTTAGGGTTAGGGTTAGGGTTAGGGTTAGGGAGGGAGGTGGGTGATGGGGGTCGGGGTAGTGGTCGCTGCTCATTGGCTCTGCCAGCGTAGCCCACCACGGTTGCACAATAAACTCCAAGGAGGGCAGAAAAAGCAGCAAATACCTCCATCTCCATAAACCTTTCCAAGATTTTCTTCATAACATTCAGTACACATAACTGATTGCTATGCAAATTTTAGTACAAAACCACCCCAAAGACCCCTAAATAAATATATACTCGAAGCAAAAATCAAGGCTTGTTTGCTATGCAAATACAGCCAAAAGACCTGCCCACAAGTTCCCATAATCCTCCAAAACACCCCCAAAACCCCACAACTGAAACATGTGTGGACGCTCCTAAGTACAACCACAAGACCCCAGTGTACTCCATGAACACTCACTCCTGTAAAGGCTGTTTTGAGTGGAAAATCAAGGTTGAAACCCATCCTCTTAGCCCCTTCTCCAAGATGGCTACCTGTATGCCCCTCATCTAAGATGGCCGCCTGTATGCCCCTCATCCAAGATGGCTGCCTGTATGTCTCTCCTCTAAGATGGCTGCCTGTATGCCCCTTTTCTAAGTTTGCCACCCTTATGCCCCTCCTACCTATGAATTCTGAAACCTTCTTTGCATAATCCACATAAGATCATCACAGCTCTCTTCACCTATCCATCAAAAGTTGCAAGCACAAAATTCCTGGGCCATAGAGCAGTTATACCAAGGAAAATGATGGCCCAGAAGCCCACCTTGCGGGTCAAAACTGACAATACACTTCATGGTAGACTTCTTGTAGTTGGGCCAGAAATGTCACAGTTATCGGGCACCTACCATGTGACAGTCTCCACCCAATGACATAGGTTCAGCTGTTTCCACCATTTTACTAATGAGTAACAGAGGCCCAGAGTGGCCTCAGAGACTTATTCAGCAAGCAGGGAAGACAGGCTTCAAACTCAGATAGCCAAAGCCCACTGCTTGACCCCCTACAAGATACTATTGTCTTGAAAGATGCAGGAACAAAGAGAGAAAGGTCTCCCGGTGTTCTTTCCGTGACGCCAGTTGCCCATGACCTATGACCCGGAGAGGAAATCCTGCAGGGCACCATGGGATTCCACACCCGGGTTTGTAGGTGGGGCTGTCTTCCATCAGGGTGGCCTTGGGTGTACCCCTGCTCCCCGCCAAGTCAGGGCCTTGTCCCCACCAGGCACTGGGTTGTGTTTGAGACTTGCTTCCCTGCCTTAGGACTCATGCCTTTCATTTAAAACATTTTTGTTTTCATTTTCCCTTTGATCCTGGTACCAAACCTAACTTTTATAGAGCTATTTTGAAACTAAACTTTAGGATTTTCAGAAAGAAAAGAAAAATTGTGAAGAATTTCATCTAAGCCTTTCATTACAAAAAGCCATTAAAAATTTTTAAGCTGAATTTTAAATCTATTCAAATGCAAAACATTTTTCTAAAGGTAACAATTTGCACCACATTTGAATGTGTAAGCCCAATATAGATGACTATTCACTGACCTTTTGGAGATTGAAAATAATAATAAACTACTAGGCCCCTTCACAGTATGAGGAGGGGCTAGAATCAGGCAGAATTTTTGCCCATCTCCACTTTTATTTAATTGCGTGCAAAATTATACCAAAAGAAATGGCCACATTTGCATAGCCCTCTGCATACATCAATGGCATTCTCTTATTATAGTGGTTTCTTGGTTTTGGTCATTTTTTTCAGTCAATAAATGTATAGAGAACGTGAACTGTATGCCAGTGGAAGTTCTGCTTTCATTGGGTTTATGTCCCAGCAGGGGAGACACACACTTACCAAATAAATGATTAAAAGAATTACAGATGGTGACAAAGTCTCTAAGACAATAAACAGGACATGGAATGGGAGATGTTTGAGGTGGGACTCCACTTTAGACAGAATAGCCTGGTAGGGCCTCTCTTAGAATGCACATTTTCTTACGAGGATGTGAAGGATGAGAAGGTAGCCATACAAGTACCAATGGCTAACTTCAGTATTTATTATTATTATTCATTATTAAAACATAATATGAACATTTATGGGGCACTTTATCATGTGACAGGCACCATCCAATACCTTTGTGTGCATTATCTCATTTAATCCTTTCAAAATCCTATTAGGATGTGCCCCATAAATAAGTCCCATTCCATTGTACAGATAGATGATGGTTCAGAAGTAAAAAAGGTAAAATTTTATCTAAAACATTGTGAATAATTTATGCAAATAATGCTTTTAATAAGGGCTACACTAGAAGTTCGTTACAATAAGCACTTAACTTGAGTAACTGCTACCCAGGTTCCTATTTTAGAGCTGGGTAACTTTGTGTCTCTAGGATAATCTTCCTGCATTTAAGCATTCATATGCTGTGAACAGAGCTTTACCTATTTTATTTACTGTCTTGGTTAGGAATGCATTCAGCTGCAAATAACAGAACCTTGACCCAGAGGGACACAGACATCTCACTCACCAAGAATTCTGGAGGTAGGTGGCTCTGGTGTTATTTCAGCAGCCTATCAATGGCAGGGCTGATGCCTTCATAATACTCCTGGCTTCTCTCTCATGGTTGCAAGATGGTATCACATCATAGCTGAAGGCAGAAGAAAGAGGAAGGAGATAGGCCAGCCAAATCTCCCTTGTCAGTCTTTCTTCATGGCCCTTCCATTCACTGTCATCATGTGAAATACACACAGATACCTAGAGAGCTAGATAAATAGCTAGACAGCTAGCTAGACAGATACATAGATGAGTATCTTTTCAGTAACACTATCACACACACACACACACACACACACACACGAGCGTGTGTGGATTTATAACTTCCTGTTGCATGCACCTTGATGGAACCTCTGAGAAAACATATCCAGTGCTTGTAGTTTTAAGGATTAGAGAAGATTGGGGGAGGGAGAACTTTTCAAATGATAATAGGGTAATTTGCACAATTCTATATAAATAAAATTTGAACACCTAGATAAAATAGATAATCTTCCAGAAAAATACTGTTTACCAAAATTGACCCCCGTGGAGACATAAAAAATCTAAGCAGACCAGTAACCATAGGAAAAAATACAGAGCACAGTGATAGAACTCCATAACCATAAGGTTCTAGACTCTTGTTGGAATGGAAAACTAATGATGAGAAGAAAATATGAGGAGGTTTCTGGGTGCTAGTAAATTTCTTTTTCTTTTTCTTTTCTTTTTTTTTTTTTTTTTTGAGACAGAGTCTCACTTTGTTGGCCGGGCTAAAGAGCCGTGGCATCAGCCTAGCTCACAGCAACCTCAAACTGCTGGGCTCGAGCAATCCTTCTGCCTCAGCCTCCCAAGTAGCTGAGACTACAGGCATGTGCCACCATGCCCGGCTAATTTTTTCTATATATTTTTAGTTGGTCCATTAATTTCTTTCTATTTTTAGTATAGACACCATCTTTAGTTAGAGACGAGGTCTCTCTCTTGTTCAGGCTGGTTTCGAACCCCTGACCTTGAATAATCCGCCCACCTTGGCCTCCCAGAGTGCTAGGATTATAGGTGTGAGCCACCACACCTGGCCAAATTTCTGTTTCTTGATCTAAATTCTGATCCAAATTTCTATTTCTTGATCTAAATTCCATCTGAGAAAATTCATTAAGCTGTACACTTAGGATTTCTCACTTTTCAGTAAATGTATTACATTTTCAATTTTTGTTTTAAATGAAGAAAAGAAAAAAGGCACCAGACCCAGGTGGTTTCACAGGAGAATTCTACTAAACCTCTAAAGGTTGGATAATCCCAGCCAGGTGTGGTGGCTCATGCCTGTAATCCCAGCACTTTGGGAGGCCAAGGAAGGAGAGGCCAGGAGTTTGAGAACAGCTTGGGCAACATAGTGAGATCCCCATCTCTACAAAAAATAAACAAAATTAACTCGGCCTGGTGGCACACACCTTAGTCCCAGCTATTTGGGAGGCTCGGGTGGGAGGATTGCTTGAGCCCAGGAGTTCGAGGTTGTGGTGAGCCATGATCATGCTACTGCACTTCACTGTGGGCAGCAGAGTGAGACCCCATCTCTAAAAACAAAACAAAACAATAGTTGATTAATGCCAATGCTATTTAAATTATTCCAGGGCATAGTAAAAGGAGAATTTTAAAATTATTTTTATAAAGCAAGTATAACATTTATTCTAAAACATGCCAAAGATTGCACCCCAAAATAAAATTACAGACTAATCTTACTTATGAATATCAATGTAAATATCTTAAAATGAAAGCAAACAGAATCTAATATTATATTTAAAAAAAAAACCACATCATGGCCAAGTAAAATTTAGTCTAGGAATTCAAGGTTGGTTCAATATTAGCAAATACAGTAATATTTGCCAAAATTTAATAAGCATTCATATTTTAGAAATTGATTAAAAGAGTATTTAATGGATATATTTCAAATATGACTACATATTCCATAAATCTATATATAATGTACATAGTACAGTATATATCTAAAATCTCCAAAAGACAACATTTTAATGAATGGTGAACTTCTGAAAGCTTTTCCACTAATGTCAAGAACAAGAAACAAGACAGACAAGGATGCCTCATATCACCATACTCTTTATCATTGTATTGGATGTATAAGCCACTTCAATTAGACAAACTAAAGCAATTAGAGGCCTGAGAATTGGAGAGGAAGAAGTAAAACTATCTTTTAGTGCAGAAGATATAATTAAATATTATAACTCCCCCCCAAAAAAATCCACAGGAAAATAATTACCAGAATATGAGAGGATTTAGTAAAGAACTGGTTCTGAGATCAACATGCAGAAAATCAATAGCATGTGCAAAAAACCATAAAGCTTTGAGAAGAAAATGCAGGGGAATGCTGCTAGGGGTAGGGCCCCACATGTTGCCTTTGGTCAACATGTCTCTTAAATCTGGTTTAATTTGTGGGTTACCCATCTCTTTTTCCTCCCCTTTACAATTTAGTTGTTGAAGAAACTGGGCTTTAGTCCTCTGGAGTCTTTCATACTCTAGATGTTGCTGATTGCATCCTCATAGCACAGCTCTTCTGATTGAACCAACTATTTAAAAAAGTATTTTCAGGGAAATTTGAACAATGACTAGATATTGGACAACACTAAAAAAAAAAAATAGTGTTAACTTTTGTTTATGTGTCATAGGAGTATAATTTTTTAAAGAGTTATCTTTTAAATGTTCACATTGAAACAAAATATTATAATATGATTTTCCAAAGTAATCCAATGAGGTGGGCATGGCGCGGGGGTGGAAGTTAGAGCAATGGTGTACTGTTTAACAACAGGCTCTCCATGGGGATGGGAGGAGCCTTAATTTGTAGTGTTTGCCAATTTCCATGGTGTGAATACTCCCATCATGATTGACTTCAAACTCCCAGCAGTATGTCATTGAATGTGGAGTTGGGAAGAGACATGCACAATCAGCTTTTGTCGGGCAGTGCAATTGGCCCCAGGATGTCACTGATGGCGGTGGAATTAAGATAAGGTTGGAAACGAGTTGATTCTTGTTGAAACAGAATGAGTATATGGGGATTTGTTACACTACATTTACTTTCCATATGTTTGGTGTTTTAATAAATTTAAAAACAAGAAAAAGAGAAAAATCCTAAATTTCAAGATTAAATTTTTTAAACCTTACAATGTTAAGGGTGGTGGCCATTGCAAATAATTATGAAAAGGAATTAAGTATAATCATATCAATGATCCATGAGAAACTAAAATGGTGATAATAGTAAGAACAACTGTGTTATTTAGAGCCTACTACCTACCTGGCCCTGGTGTGCGTGCTTCACAGTGGATAATTCAAGGCGCCCTCATTATCCTTGTTGTACAGATGAGGAAACCAAGGAGTAGGAAGTTGAACAACTTCCTTGGTTTAAGATCACATGGCCAGTAGGTGGCAGACTCTGGATTCAAACCCAGGTTGCCATGCTACAGAGCCTGCAATTTTAAACTGCAATCCAGGTTGGGAGCGGTGGCTCACGCCTGTAATCCCAGCACTCTGGGAGTCCGAGGTGGGTGGATCGCTCAAGGTCAGGAGTTCGAAACCAGTCTGAGCAAGAGCAAGATCCCGTCTCTAGGCCGGGCGTGGTGGCTCACGCCTGTAATCCTATAGCTCTCTGGGAGGCCGAGGTGGGCGGATCGTTTGAGCTCAGGAGTTCGAGACCAGCCTGAGCAAGAGCGAGACCCCATCTCTACTATAAATAGAAAGAAATTAATTGGCCAACTAATATATATAGAAAAAATTAGCCGGGCATGGTGGCGCATGCCTGTAGTCCCAGCTACTTGGGAGGCTGAGGCAGCAGGATTGCTTGAGCCCAGGAGTGTGAGGTTGCTGTGAGCTAGGCTGACGCCACGGCACTCACTCTAGCCTGGGCAATAAAGTGAAACTCTGTCTCAANAAAAAAAAAAAAAAAAAAAGATCCCGTCTCTACTAAAAGTAGAAAGAAATTAATTGGCCAACTAAAATATATAGAAAAAATCAGCTGGGCATGGTGGCACATGCCTGTAGTCCCAGCTACTCGGGGGGCTGAGGCAGAAGGATTGCTTGAGCCCAGGAGTTTGAGGTTGCTGTGAGCTAGGCTGACGCCATGGCACTCTAGCCTGGGCAACAGAGTGAGACTCTGTCTCAAAAAAAATAAAAAATAAAAAAAAAACCCTCAAATCTAAGACAGTTGATTCAAAAGATATCCAAAATTCAAAGATTGGAAAGAAACTCAGTGATGTTGCCAAGTGATAGATAATCCTGTTTAGGAGATCCTTCTTCTCAACCACAAATTTGTTGAGTGCCTCCTTTGGACTAGTGCTAATCAAAACGCTGGTGCCCAGGATAGATTTGACTCCATCCTAGTAGAGTGCTCCTATACTGTGAAGCAAATTGTGTTTCCAAAATGGGATTTCACCTTTATGGGGCTTGGTGAGGGAGGGGAAAGGAGTATGTTTCATATAAGTTTCCAGGATAGTCTTTTATTGCCATGATGTTCTGGTCATTTCTTTGCATACATCTGTTAGGAGTAATTTTTCTATATTTTAAGAACAAATGTTTTCACCTTTTGTCACAGCACAGATTATTTTACCCATGCAACAAGTATTTATTGGGCACTCACTATCCACCAAGCCCTGTGCTAGGTGATACAGCGAAAAACATTCTCATTCTAGAGGGAGAATTGAGACAACACCATGGTAACCAAATAGATAAAATAATCAAGATAATTCAGAGTGTCACAAGGTCTCCCTAAAGCAAGCTCACTGTGTTGGTGTGGGGAGTCATCGCTTTGGAAGGTGTGGGTAAGAAGACCTCTTCGAGGAGGTAACGTTTGAACTGAGACTCAAAAGATGGGCAGAGGGCAAAAGTCCCAATGGATTTATCCACCGTGAAAAGCTTCAGGAAAAACATTCAACACTACCAAATTGCAGATGACTTTGTAGCTGATGTCCACTTGATCTTCAAGAACTGTGAAAGATTTCGTGCGGTATGTTATCTTCCAACCTATAGAGTTTATTAGTTTTTGTTTGCTTGTTTTGGGGGCGGCAGCTCGAGGCGGTGGGGACCCCCATGAGGAAGGCCCTGGGGGTATACCACGTATTTCGAGCACGCATTAAGACACAAATACATCTTTGTGATTAAGGACTTCTATGTCTTGCTGCCTAGAGATCCTGGCATCTCAGATTCTTCCCTTTCCAAAGCTGGTGACACACGTTTTCCTGGGAGGGGGCAAAACTTGGAGTGGGAGGTAGAAGAGGGTGCATGTGGGCGGGCTCAAATGTCAGAGTCTGGGATAGAAGGTGCTGCTGTCCCTGCAGAGCCCAGAGCAGTGCCTGGTACAAAGTCAATGCTCGTGAAGAGTTGTGCAGAGCCAACTGGGGAAACAGGAGGGCTGCTCAATAACTTTTCTCTTGAAATTGATGGACTCCGCAATGTGGCTCTTGTAAAAGTGGGTGGGTGAGTCTGGGACCCTCTGACCCCACCCACCTGCAGTGCTCCTCACATACACTCTTTGCTACTGCAGAGGTGAAGTTCAAGTGTGAGAATTGAGATCAGCCATGAGAAAGAGGGGTCTGTGAAGCAGAGACAAGAACTGGTTCTTCTCTTTTTCCAAAAGAAGAGAAATAATTAGGGAAAAAAAAGTATTGTGAGCCTGATCCCGAGGGTCAGAGTGCCTCAAAGGAAATAAAGAGTTTCCTTTAAGTTGGGCTTCAGGGAAGAAGGATTTTGAGAAATGGAAAATTGTGCACAGGGTGGGGATTACCAAACAGCCCCTGGAGCAAAGGTTAAGAATGCTTTTGTGTTTTCTTATCATTTATTCCCTGATTGTCTAGCACTTGCGTTAGAGTTTTATAGATCATTAGCAAACCGGATCCTTGTAAAATGGTGGTAGCTGGCCAGCGAGGACATTCTAAACTATGTTCTTTAGGGTTTTATAATTCAATAGTGTTTAGCAAACATCTGAAGGGCCATTAAAAATCACATTGCATTTGGTGAATCTGTCGTCATTCATTATCTCCCCGTTTCATCTTCCCTTCCCAATTGCAGCCTTTGATTGCAGGATTCAGAATGTCAACATTTTCCCGATGCCTCTTGAGATTACAATGTCTTGGCCCCCCAGAGTGTAAGGAACCCTTTAATCTAGTTTCATTAGGCTAATTGGTGCTAACATTTTATTCTTAATTCCAAACTGAAAACTTTCTTAGTACCAGATCACTAATAGATTGGCCTTTAAAAAAAGCTATCGATCAAAGAAGTAGAGCCTCCCAACAAGAAATGGTAAAAGGTCGGGGGGAAACCAGACTGCAGGTATGCGAAGTTTTAAGGAAAAATTAAAGTTTACTCGCCATATCAAAGAAGGGAATTATTGTCACTGGAATAGCTAGAATAATTCTCATTTGTCTCCAGGAATAAGAACCGAATGCAGAAATGACTCAATTTCACCAAAGAGAAGAGGCCTTTTCTTCATTAGTAACTGGAAATCTAAAAATCAACATGTAATACAGGCTCAATTGAAAGTAACAGTACATGACAACAAAGATTAAACCTTCACTCGAAAAATTATAGCTCATTATACAACAAATTGAGAAATTACCCTATATGGAATTCTATAATTGCTTCCCTCCATAACCATAGACATTTTCATTATCTTCCTATGGAGGGTCAAATAGTCTTACAACAGTTTCAGCAATAAATTGAAGTTGTAATAGTAGCTTATCATTTGCCTGAAGATTCTTACCTTTATTAAGTAGTAATTGTAGTGGAGAAACCATCAATGTTCCTGTATGCCTGTGACAATGTGAGTTATCGTCCCTGATGTTCAAGTCTCAATGAAACCTGATTCCTCAAAGACAGCACACCTAGGTTGGAAGTAAAAGCTCAGAGTCTTGTATTTCTTTCTATATACAAAAGGGTTTCTTTTGCACTTGCATACCTCAAGCAAAAATTTAAATTATAAGTCACTTTTTTTTTCAATTAAGAAAACCATGGAATTAACTGCTCAGTATACCTGATCAAGATGAGTGCTCTTCCAGGGATAATTCAGTGCATCTTCTAAAATCCAAATCTTTCCTGTAAGAGTTTAAATTCAGGCCGGGCGTGGTGGCTCACGCTTGTAATCCTAGCTCTCTGGGAGGCCGAGGTGGGCGGATCGTTTGAGCTCAGGAGTTCGAGACCAGCCTGAGCAAGAGCGAGACCCCATCTCTACTATAAATAGAAAGAAATTAATTGGCCAACTAATATATATAGAAAAAATTAGCCGGGCATGGTGGCGCATGCCTGTAGTCCCAGCTACTTGGGAGGCTGAGGCAGCAGGATTGCTTGAGCCCAGGAGATTGAGGTTGCTGTGAGCTAGGCTGATGCCACAGCACTCACTCTAGCCTGGGCAATAAAGTGAGACTCTGTCTCAAAAAAAAAAAGGAGTTTAAATTCATTGGAGTTTTAAATGTCAGTTTCTGTCAACACCCTCAAAATAAGCAATTCCAACAAATTTTTCTTTCTTTCTTTCTTTTTTTGAGACAGAGTCTCACTGTGTTGCCTGGGCTAGAGTGCCGAGGCGTCAGATTAGCTCATACCAACCTCAAACTCCTGGGCTCAAGTGATCCTCCTGCCTCAGCCTCCCAAGTAGCTGGGACTACAGGCATGCGCCACCATGCCCGGCTAATTTTTTCAATATATTTTTAGTTGGCCCATTAATTTCTTTCTATTTATAGTAGAGATGGGGTCTCGCTCTTGCTCAGGCTGGTTTTGAACTCCTGACCTTGAGCGATCCTCCCGCCTCAGCCTCCCAGCTAGCTGGGACTACAGGCACACGCCACCATGCCCAGCTAATTTTTTCTATTTTTAGTAGAGACAGGGTCTCGCTCTTGCTTAGGCTGGTCTTGAACTCCTGAGCTCAAGCAATCCTCCCACCTCAGCCTCCCAGAGTGCTAAGATTATAGGCGTGAGTCACCACGCCTGGCCTATTATTACATATTTATATATTTTGTGTATTATAATTATACACATATAAGGTGATAATATTATATATTAAGTTATATATAATTTATATGATACTATACTACATTATATCATATTTTATTATATAAATTATAGATTAATATACTATTAATATATTACTACATATTTTTATATTTTATATATTATAATTAAATACATATAAGGTGATAATATTACATGTTAAATTATATATAATTTATATATTATAGTATATCATATTACATAGATTATAGATTAATATACTATTAATATATTACTGCATATCTATACTTATATATTTTATATCAGTATTATACATGCATAACTTGATATCATATTACATACTAAATTATATAATTTATACTATGCTACATTATACATCTTATTTTATTATATATTATAGATTAACACTATGCTATCTTTTTATATTACTATATATTTATACAGTGTATTTCATCTCAATTATACATATATAAGGTGATAGTACATATTACACATTAAATTATATAAAATTTATATTATTTTATGCCACATTATATTTTAAAATCTCGCCATTTATAAAGGCTGAAACCGAGGCACAGAGAGGTGTCCCTTGCTGGCGGTCGTGAAGACAGTTAACTGGCCCGGCTGGGATTCCTCCCCACTGCCCTCCCAGCCCTTCCCTTAGCCTCCTTGGCTAAGGGAAGCTCCGCCTGCCCTGCTCGCTCTCCACTCTGAAGGGAACAGCCACACTCTGCCAAGGGCCAAGAGTTTTGTGAGTGTGAGTGTGAGTAAGTAATTTTTAAAATTCCACATGATCCTATTTGGATTCTCCGGGCTACAGTTGGCCAGAGGGAAGAACAAGCGGCCCGAGATGCAGAGCACCTGCTGGCTGGTGACACAAACGGGAGGCAGTGCGGTCAGACTCCCTCCCCCAGGGAAGTGAGGAAGGGCCACCAGGCAGGACCAGGGCTGGGGCATCTGGGCCACTGTGGAGCTGAAACCAAGCTCCTGGCGGAAAAGCCAGATGGCCGGGGCGGGAGGGTGGAGCTGCCCACGGGCCAGGCAGAGAGCCGCGATGGCAGCAGGCAGCTTCCTGGGCTCTCCCTGGCTTCTCAGTTCAAGTTCCTTGGAGAACTGCCTTACTTCCCTACCTGGATTCCTCAAGGCCACCACTAAATCCCCACCCCACCCCCAACACACACACACACACACACACACACACAAACACACACACACATTTTGATCTAGCTTTGAGCAAGTCTCCATTTCTTGCGACAAATGGACTCATTCTAAAAGTCACTCAGTGGGCTAGGTACAGGATAAACACACGCACGATCTATACCATATATACCAACGGTAACTGCTTATGAAATATAATCACAACATCGAGAAAAATCATAACATACCTAAGAATAACTATAACAAGAAAAGTACAGAATTTTATTAGATAAGCACTTTAACTTTACCAAAATACATAAAAGAAAATTTGGATAAATGAAAAATTACTCCTTGTTCTTGGCTAGGAGGACTCCATATTTAAAGATGTCAATTTTCTCTAAATTAACTTCTAAGTTTAATGCAACCTCAGAGTCCCCTGATTTTATTTTTTTATGTGGCAAAAATTATTTTGTAGTTCATCTGGAAGAATAAATCATACAAGAGAATAGCAAATGGAATCTCAACAATGAAGTCCGCCAGCCGTGGACTTGCCCTATCGGATACAACGCACGTTATAAATATGTCCTTGTGTGGTTCTAGTGCGGGAACAGACAAAACCTGGAAGCAACACAGAAGTCCAGAAAAAGGCCCAAGTTTATGAAAATTTAATAGATGATCGAAGTAAGTGGTATTTGGATGTCTTGGTCAGGATTTGTTTGGTTGTATGTAACAGAGACTCAAAAAGCAAAAATGTCTTAAGCAAAAGTTGTCTAATAATACCCTGGAGAGAACAAGGGTGAATATCTACACTTGGCTTCACTCTCCCAGACCGATTTTTTTTTTCTTTCCATCTGCGATAAAAACCCGTCCCACGTCTCAGAGCTTCCAGCCCCACCCTCACGGACTGAGCAAACAAGCGGAGGGCACGCGGTGTACTCGTCCGTGTGTTCCGTCGTGTCACAGGTGCTGTGTGCGAGTGTGGAGATGGGGGAAGAATACACGTTTGTGTGAACGTGTTTAAGCGCCCTGGCTGGTGTCACTGGATGCCCCCAGGGAGGAGATGCACGGCGGCACTCTTCCTCCCCTTACCGGGCCTCAGGAGAAGGGAGGTAAGCTCTCATTCCGTGGGCACCCTGTCACGGGTGTGTGCAAGGGGCCCGTGGGATTTGCGTGTCTACTCCCTTCCCCGGCAGCCACTCCAGCATGTCTGACGTGCACTCTTCCGTTTGTGTGTGTTCTTATGAGACGTGCGAATTGTTTGGGGCACGTTATTTCTAACTGACATGAGTGGTTTGGTGCTATAGATCGCGCTCACTGTCTTCCCACCCAGCACTGCTTCTAAGGCCTACCTCCATGCCCAGCTCACTGGCCCCCACGTCTGCGTGTCGCCATGTGGCTGCGGTATCGGCCCGGACAGAGTAGACGACGCTGCAGTGACATACGCCGCCCAGATTATAAGGGTTTAAAGCCACGAAGGCTATTTCTCGTTCATGATTCGTGTCCATCATCGTGGGCAGGAGGGCTCCGCTCTTGTAGTCACCCAGGGACCTGAGTCCCATCTCCGTCATGGGCAACTGCTAGGCCAGAGATAACGAACAAAACACGCATGGACGCTTCATTTGCATCTGGTGGTGACACACGACTTCTGCCCGTGTTTCCGTGGTCAGAGTCAGTCACGTGGCTCCACCTGAACGTAAATGGCAGGGAAGTTCGGCTCTACCATGTGACTGTACAAGGTGAAAGCTGGGACGTTTGTGAGCCATCTTTATGACGGCCATAAACCCGAAGGCTGCCTCGATTCCCCGCTTTCCCAAACAAGCCTGTGATGACAGGAGCTTGCACACGTTCCCCACAGACCCGGATGCTTGGGGATATGCAAGAAGTGAGATTTTTGGGGTAGAAGAGCAGGAATTGAATTTCACTAAGGAGTTCCAGACTGTTCTCCAGAACCGCGGCACCAGTCTATGCCAAAAGTAGGCCCAAAGGCGCATATATCTAATATTACGGAGTCTTGCCAATGCTCAGCAATAACTGGCTTTTAATTTTTTTGCCAGTCAAATAAGTATAAAGCGGTAGCTGTTCTTGTTCTAAACTGTAGTTCTTTGATTTCTAATGATTTTAAGCATTGCTTTATATGCTTATTAACGTTTTAGGTTTCCTCTTCTGTAAACCATTTGCATCTTTTTCTTATTTTTTCTATTAGAATTCCTCTATTTTCCTTGTTGATTTTCAAGTTTCCTCGTAGAGATGTTTTTTTTTTTTTACTGTATATCATTTGGCATCTTTTGGATGGTAAATATGAATATATTCTTGTTCCCCTAGAAAAATGTTATTTTAATAGATTGCATCTCATCTGAGTTCTTTGAGGAAAACAGTCTCAAGGAAGGAAGACAGGCCCAGCTTGAGCGGGGAGCTGTTCCTGAAACAATCAAGGAGGGAGAGGGCGGCGATAAAATGACAACTTTCATACAAACCCCAAGGCTGGAACAGAATAAACCACTTTCCCAGAAAAAGTGGAGTGGTGCTAAGGAAGCTGTTCTAGGCAGACAGAGCATTAAATGATCCCTGGCTAAGTATCTGATGCAAACAATAAGGTCATGTGTCCATCAGGACTCCTTTGATTGCAAGTGACAAAAAAACTCAATTAGAAACTAATTTTTAAAAAAAGAAGGTAGTGCTTCAAGTAACTCAAAAGTCCAGGGGTTAGCACAGCTAAATCCAAGTAGCACAGCTAAATCCAAATCCAATCCAAGTCAAATAATGTAACCAGATCTCCACCTTTCTCTCCATCTCTCCACCAAATTCTACCGACAGCCAAACATTCACGGCATTTTGCCTTAACTCCAGAGTCAAGAAAGTTGTTCTTTCTCAATTATTCTGGCAGGGAAAAAAAAAAAATCTGAGGGAGAAATTCTGATTGGCCCAACTTAAATCACATGCCCCTTTTTGAACCAATTGGTGTGGTCATAGGGTTGGAGTAGTCTGATTGGTCAGACATGAGTCAAGGAGGGGCTCAGCCCCACCCAGATCACGTAGGAAAGTGCCCTGTGGGACCAGGGGTCTTGCCAGGAGAGAGGAGAGATGCTGGACTGGCAGGACCTAGAGATGCCGGGCACAGCCCACATCCCTGCCTCACTCCTTACACCAACGTGAATTCTATATGGATCAAGGACTCAGTGGAGGAGAAAAGAAACCACAAAAGAGCTAGGACGAAATATTGGTGATGGGAAGAATTAAAGGCTTAGAAAATGCCTTTTTAGCCATTACACTAAAATCAGACACCATAGAGAAAAAGACTGATGCACTATACTTCTGCAGCACAAACCAAACAAAACCACCACAGTCTCCATAAGCAAGATTAAGAAGCTATGGGGATGGACACACTTGTAGCTCTGACTCTGGTGGGGCAAAGGAAATATATGTAACTTAAACACTAGTACCTCTGTAATATTCTGAAATTTTAAAAAAATATGATCTCTTTTGTATAAGAAATAAATATGTGTGCATATATGGAATTTATATTGATTTTTACAATAAAAAAGTCTCAGAAGAGATAAAAAAAATAAGAGGTTAATGACAAATTAGGGTAAAAGAATTCATAACCTACCTGTCAGACAAAGCACTAGTATCTCATCTGGGCCAAAGAGTTCTTAATATAAGACTTCTACCACAATAGAAACCTGAGAAAAGGGCATCAACAATTCATGAAAGAAGGACGCGGGAAGTGCAATAAATACATAAAAGATATAAATAATAAAAATTTTAAAAGATTGCCAATTCCTAGTAGAAAAATTAGCCTACTTGGGCATGCATGGTTGGTTATAAATTCATCCAACCTTTTGGGAAGACAGGTTGGCTCTATGTCTCAGAAAGTAAGATTGATCTGTTCATTCAGCAAATACTAACTGGGTGCTCAGTACGTGCAAGACAGTGCTCTGAGCACTTGGGGAAAACTTATAAACAAGCAGCCACAGTGTCTGCCCACTTGGAAGCTACATTTTATAGGGAAAGCAAAGGTTATAACTCATTGAGGATGAGTTACCACTGTATTCAGGGCTGTAGAAAGTAGACGGTGCCCTAAGAATACGTAGCCTGAGACCTGGGTTATCCTGGAGGAAGTGTGTTTATCCTCAGATACCTCACCTACAGGATGTTTAACCCCACAATGATTTGTCTAGTGAACAAATGAGTCTTAAATCTCAATATGTAGCCAACCTATTCAAGGTTCGCTTGAATAGGTTCCTCACTTTGGGCCCCATGCATGTTGAGGGGCAGTAAGTCACAGCTTTTGAGAGCCAAGTTAAGGAGTCAGGACAGTATCCTGAGAGCAGAGGGAGGACTTTGGTAAGGGAAGGGCAGGAATAGACAAGGGTTTGCAGAAGATCCCACCAGCTCTGGAGTGGTGAATGGCTTGGGGTGGGCCTAGGAAAGAAGAGGAGGTCGATTGGGAGGGTGGTGCCGGAATTGAAAAAGCAATGATGGTAATTTGTGTCAGGCAGCAGAAATGGAAAAATCTGGGAGGCCAAATAACATAGTGAGAGACTGGATATGGGGTAGGGAGAAGAGGTCGTAAGGGCCACCTTTTTAGGTCTCCAGCTCATGTCCCTGGTGTGCAATGGTGATTTCTGTTTGCTGGGACAGGGAAGTAGGCTGAGGACCAGCTTTGCTGGGTGGGTGGCGGCATCATGGATGGACACCTTGAGTTTGTTGCCTTTGAGACACCCAAACAGAAACCCAGGTAGTCAATCGCACAAGCAGGCCTGGGGCTCTGAGGACAGGCTGGCTGAGGACACACAAGCGGAGTTGTGAGCCTGCATCGAATCTTACCTAAGATGCTACCGATAAGAAGCAGCACCACTGTTTACATGCCACCAAGGAAAGACGAAACTATGGCATGCTATTGATGAAGAACTCCTATTTCAGATAAATTAAAATGTGGGAAACCGAATCTTAGCAGTGACGAAATATGACAGGATGCAAATTTGACTTCTTGTTATGAACTCAAGGGACAGGGGTACCATAGGACCGAAGTGACTTTCTCCTCCATGCAGAAGTCTGCGAAGATCTGGTGGCCCTGCTGCATGGGGTGGCCAGGGGCCAGGTGGCTCTGCCATACAGGCTGTAGCTCCCACCCGCAGGCCTGCCTGGCTCCTCACAACCACAGCGTTTGGTCTCAGAAGGTTGCAAGGGGAAGAGGAGGCCCTGCTCCTCTTTAAAGGCATCAGAGTTTGCTCTCGTCACTGCCTCTCACTTCCTAACGACCAGATTTTTTTTTTCTCAGAGTTTTATACCTTCATTTGACATATCTGACAATCAGCGGTTAGTTCTCATCCACATCGACTACAGATTTTTGAAAATGGTAACGGATACGTAGGTGACCAGAGTACAGAGCGTGTTTGGTAAATCTTCACCCAATTATATTTTCTGGACAACGGCCTCAGGATATGGTCTGGGACATTCCTCATTCCATCAGCCCCAACGGCTCTGCTGAGTCTGGTGTCGTGTACACATCTGTAGTCCCCGTCTGCTTCATGGCAAATTTCCTGACCATTCTGAGTGCCTGGGGGGACACACTCCTTGAAGCCCGCCCCTCCACAGAGCGCCTGTGAATGCTGATGCTGTGTTCTTGAGTCGCCACCTCGTTGCTGGCAGAAAGAACGGCCCTTCTTCTTCTCTCCACTCTTCTTTGCAGGAGCCATTCTGCCGGGCCCGATTTGGAAAGCAAGAGTGCAAGGGATTGTCCGATGACCAGAATTTTGTCGCCTGGCACACTCTCGGCCACAAAAATGGCTAGAGAATGTGGCCTTTATCTCAGCAGCCTAACGCCCAGCAGGAAGTCGGGGACCCTACAGAAGGCGACAGTTAGCCGGCAGTCTGTGCTCCAAGAGCCCCCCCGCACTGGGTGGAAACTGACATTAAAGGCACACATGAGACAGGTGACTGAGAACAGTGCCGATGCCACGTGCCGAGGTCCTCTCACGTTTAGAGTTTCAGAGAGGACAAGGATGCGGAAAGCCACGAGACAGCCGTGCCGTGAGAGCCGAGGGAAGCTGGTGTTTGGAGAGGAAGAGAGCGGTCGCCTCTGTCCAGCGCTGCTGGGGGTCAGGAAAGATGAGATTTCTGTAAAACTATCCAGTGGCAGCAGGTGGAGGGGCAAGTAAGATCTGCGAATACTGATCAATGTTGAAGTTGGGCGATGGAGGTTCATCACGCTGTTTTCTCCAGGTTTTAATACGTTTCAACATTTCTAATTAAAACGTACATGAAAACAAATCTGTGTGATTTATCGACATACAGATCATTTCTGACTTTAACAGGAGCAGCTAGAAACCAAAAGCCAGACTGGGGAGACGTGGGGTCTGTCGCAGCGTAGGACGTGGGGATTGGGAAAGTAAATATGGAAGCCTGTGCTTTCCACAAATGGCCTCCGTGACGTGGCCAGTTCCACATGCTCTTCCAGAACTTTGCCTCTCCCCAGACCCCTAAATCTGGCCACTCCTGTGGTTGCTCTGACCAGCAGAGAACAGGGAATCTGATGCCATGGGCCCTGGGAGACTGGGTCATAACAGGGACAGCTTCTCTGGTTCACGTTCACTCTCATTCTCTCTCCTTCTCAGTCGCAGTGAAATACACTTCCCATAAAATTTCCCATCTTAACCACCTGTAAGTGTACCAGTTCAGGGGTGCTAGGCATATTCACAATATTGTGCATCCAATCATCGGGGACTCTTTCCATTTTGCAAAACTGAAACTCCAAACCCATTAAACAACTCCCCGATCCCCACCTAGCCCCTGTGACCAGCATTCAGAGGTAGGAGAAGAGACTCGAAAGTTCTTAACATCTTTGCAGAGAGACAGAAAATGTGTCGACCTGAGGATAGGAGGAGGATTTGAGGGCAGAGGATTTGGTTGGTGTTGGTGATCAGGAGTTGCGATGAGATCAGGTTACCCTGCTGTGGGCTTTTCTGCACAGAACTTAGCTACCTGCCAGGAGTGGGCAGGATGCACAGCTGGATCCACCCAGGACTGGCTTCTGCCAACACCTGTGATCAAAGGCTGAAGGGGCAATGGGTGTAGGGCAGTAACAAGGGAGTGACTGACATGCCAGACCTTGCCACCGAAGCTGGAGAAGGAGGGAAATCAATGTGGCGTGGGGACTGGAGGGCAAACTTGGACTCAGCATTTGCACTCCTAGGAGCTTATCTGGAAAAGGGCATTTGCTACTGGCTGCACTTGCAAGGATTTTCATCACAGAATCACATAGGATATATTGGAAGACTGGAAACCAGGCAAATGTTCATTAGTGGGATATTGGTTAAACAAAATGCAGTAATTCCATACAACAGAATACTATGAAGACCTCTGAATCCTTTTGGGGAACTGCAGGGTCTTCTTTGTCATAAAGAGAAAGCCTGTTGGCAATGGGAGAGGAGGGACAGGGGACAGCTGGGATCCTGATAAGTTTGATCTCTGGTTTCAGTTATCGTGCAAATGACCCTCTGGATTCCCCAGTTATGTGAGCTGGGGAATTCTCTCTTTTGACTAATCTAGTTTGAATAAGGTTTCTGGTGTTTGCAATTCAAACAACCCTGCCATGCTCTGAATGTTTCTATTCCCTCAATTCATATATAGAAATCCTCTTTTTTTTTTTTTTTTTTTGTTCTTGCTTCCTAAAATCACTTCCAAGACATATGTAGGAATCCTAACCCCCAAGGCGAGGACATTAAGAGGTGGGGCCTTCGGGAGGTGATGAGGTCATGCAGTGGAGCCCTGGTGAGTGGGAACAGTGCCCTGGAGAAAGAGGCCCCAGGGAACTGTGAGGAAAGCCCCCCCCCCCCAAGGCACATGCAGGTGCCTTGATCTTGGACTTCTCAGACTCCAGAACTGCGAGAAATGAATTCCTGTTGTTTGTAAACTACCTAGCCTCTGGTATGTTGACATACCAGCCTGAACAGACTAAGACTCCATTAAAATAGCAGTGACCAGAGCGGGGTGTAAAAAGTAGCAGAATCTTACAGTGTGGACCTGGCTGACATGAGAGAAGGCAGGTGGGCGATGTGATTGTGCAATAGATGAGCTGGTACCAAGCCGCAGCCGGCTGCACTGTGACAATTAGATAATCTGACCGCTGAAGTTGGACCTTTAGGTAAATTGGTAGAGAAATATCAGAGGATTGAAGTGTTGACAGCTTCATAGGGTTTGCCACCTTTTCTTTGAAGGTTTCTCCTTCTCAGTTCGCAGCAGTCCTGACAGGCCTGCCAAGCACAGCGTCTCACTGTCACCAGGAGGCTGCCCTGCTGGCCTGTCTCCTGGGAAACCTTGTTTATCTCCAGAAGACAAGGACTCTTTTGAATATCACGACACCATTATGACACCTAAAAGTATGAACAACATTTATTTAATATCAAATGACCACTCACTGGTCAATTTTCAATTTTGAATGGTCTCATGAATGTTTTTTAGCATTAAAAAGATGAGGATTCGAAAATAGAATTCCTCAATATGACTTCCCAGGTCTCTTTGAGTTTGTAGGTCCCTCGATCCCCCCGTTTCTTCCTTGAGACAGCTTATCTGCCCCAGTCTGGACTTTGCTGATCGAATGCCTGAGGTCTAGGTGAACGTGCCGCTCTGTCCTCCGTATTTCCCGGAGACTGGTCGCCAGGCCTAGAGCCTTCGTCAGATTCAAGTTTGATTTTGTCATGAGACAACTTCACAGGTGGTGCTGTGTGCTTCCATCTGGAAACACAGAGCGTCTTGCTTTCTCTCCGCTTGTTGTAAACAACCATTGACGTTCAATGTCTACATTCATTAATTCACTAGGGGCTGGCTGAAAAAATGGTCAAATTCCAATTGTAACATTCCTTTTCCATGTATTAGCTGAGACGCTTCTCTGAAAAGAAACTTCCTCTCGTCTAGTATGTGGTTACTCAAATATACAGCTGGTACAGAAAGTCAAAATAAGTGCTTGATTCTCTCTCTCCATTTACCCATTTTAAAAATGATATATAAATCCCCTTGCATCCTTCAAAACTATGACCAATTATTGCTGTCATTATTAATTCCAATCTATTTAGTATCATATTAGCATTATTTTCGATGTGCTTTAGTCAATTGCAGGTTTATTCATATTTTTATTTAGAGAGTCCCACATAGCAGACATATACGGATCATTCCACCCAAAAGCAGCAGAAAACACACTCCTCTCAAGCACACACAGAACATTCTAAATATGATAGGTCATATTTTAGGCCACAAAACAAATCTTAATACATTTAAGAAGACTGGAATCATATCAAATATCTTTTCTAAACACAATGGCATGAAACTAGAAATCAATAACAGGAAGAATTTCAGAAAACGCACAGTATGTGGGTATTGAACAACATGCTCCTGAAGAACCAATAAGGCAGAGAAGACATTTAAAAGTATCTTGAGGCAAATAAAAATGGAAACAATGGCCCAGGCGTGGTGACTCATGCCTAAATCCTAGCACTCTGGGAGGCCAGGGCGCGAAGATCACTCAAGGTCAGGAGTTCGAAACCTGACTGAGCAAGAGCGAGACCCCGTATCTATTAAAAATAGAAATAAATTAATTGGCCAACTAAAAATATATAGAAAAAATGAGCTGGTCATGGTGGCGCATGCCTGTAGTCCCAGCTACTTGGGAGGCTGAGGCAGAAAGATCGCTTGAGCCCAGGAGTTTGAGGTTGCTGTGAGCTAGGCTGACGTTACTCTAGCCAGGGCAATAGAGTAAGACTCTATCTCAAAAAACAAACAAACAAACAAACAAACAAAAGGAAACAATGTATCCAAACTTCTGGGATGCAGTTAAAGCAGTTGTAAGAGGAACCTTTATAGCAATAATTGCCTATATCAAAAAAGAAGAAAGATCTCAAATAACCTAATATTGTACCTCAAGGAACTAGAAAAAGAAAAACAAACTAAGCCCAAAGTTACTAAAAGGAAGGAAATAATAAAGATCAGAGCAGAAATATATGAACTAGAAAGACAATAGAAAAGATCAATGAACTAAGAGCTGGTTTTTAAAAAAGACAAACAAAATCAACAAACCTTTAGGTGGGATAAGAAAAAAGAGAGAGGACTCAAATCAGAAAGGGGGAAGAGGAGACATTACAACTGAAACCACAGAAGTACAAAGGTCACAAGAGACTACTAAAAACAATTACACACCAATACATTGGAAAACCTACAAGAAATGGGTAAATTCCTAGAAACACACAACCTACCAAGATTGAATCACAAAGAAATAGAAAATCCTAACAGACCAGTAACAAGTAAGGAGATTGAATCAATAATACAATGTCTCCCATCCCAGAAAAGCCCAGAACCTGATGGTTTCATAGTTGAATTCTACCAAACATTTAAAGGAGAACTAATACCAGTCCTTCTCAAACTCTTCCAAAAACTCAACGAGGAGGAAATACTTCTAAACTCATTGTATAAGACAAGACAAGGACAGTAGAGCCAATTAAGAACATTATAAAAAAAGAAAACCATACAGCCAAATATCCCTAATGAACATAGGTGCAAAAATACTCAACAAAATATAAGCAAACTGAATTCAGGAGAATATTAAAAACATCATTCACCATAATCAAGTAGGCGTTTTGCCTGGGGTGCAAGGATGATTCAACATATACAAATCAAGAAATGTGATATTCCAAATTAACAGAATAAAGGGTAAAAACCATGAGATCATCTCATTAGATGCAGAACAAGCATTTGACAAAATTTAACATCCTTTCAAAATAAAAACTCTCCGCAAATTAGGTATAGGAAGAATGTATCTGAACACAATTAGGGCCATATATTGAAAGGCCATAGCTAAAATCATACTCAACAGTGAAAAGTTGAAAGCTTTTCCTCAAAGCTCAGGAACAAGCCTGCCCACTCTGAAAACGTCTGTCCAACAAAAGTCCTAGCCAGAATAAGTAGGAATAAATAAGAAAAAGAAGCAAAAGTTATCCACATTGGAAAGGAAGAAGTTGAATTGTTTCTGTTTGCAGATGACATCTTATATATGGAAAATCCTAATGACTTCATCAAAAAACTGTTAGAACTAATAAATGAACTCAGTAAAGCTGCAGGATAGACAACATACAAAAATCAGTAGCATTTCTATATGCTAACAATGAACTATCTGAACAATAAATCAAGAAAACAATCCCATTTATAATAGCTACAAACAATTACTTAGGAATAAATGTAATCGAGAAGGCGAAAGATTTATATACTAAAACTACAAAACATTGATGAAAGAAATTGAAACACACACATAGATGGAAAGATATCCTGTATTCATGGTTTACAGAATTAATATTGTTTAAATATTCATACTATCCAAAGATATCTACAGATCCAATGCAATGCCTATCAAAATTCCAATGATATTTTCACAGAAATAGAAAATAGTCCTAAAATTCATATGGAACCACAAAAGACCCTGAAATGCCAAAGTAATCTTGAGCAAAAAGAACAAAGCCAGAGGCGCCACACTACTGTAGGCTGAGTGCAGTGCCTCATGCCTATAATCCTAGCACTTTGGGAGGCTGAAGCAGGAGGATAGTTGATGGCAGGCGTTCAAGACCAGGCTGGGCAAACATATTGGCAAAACCTCATCCCTAAAAAAACATAGAAAAATTATCCAGGCATGGTGGTGTATGCCTGGAGTCCCAGCTACTCAGGAGGGTGAGCCAGGAGGATCACCTGAGCATAGGAGTTTGAGGTTGCAATCAACTATGATCATGCCATTGCACTCTAGCCTAGGTGACAGGGTGAGACCCTGCCTCAAAAAAGAAAAGGGGAAAAAAATCCCAAACTACAAAGATATAGTAACCCAAACAGCCTGGTTCTGAAATAAAAAGGACACACAGACCAATGGAACAAAGTAAAGATCCCAGAAATAAACTCATGCATTTATGGTCAATTGATTTTTGGCAAAGATGCTAAGAACACACAATGGGGGAAAGACAGTCTTTTCAATAAATGGCATTGGGAAACCTGGATATTCACATGAAGAAAATGAAATTAGATCCTTATGTCACATCATATATAAAGACCAACTCAAAATAGATTAAAGACTTGAAACTATAAAACCACTAGAAGAAAGCGTAGTGGAAGAGCTCTGTGACATTAGTCTGGCCAATGTTTTTTTTGGATATGACTCCAAAACTACAGGCAACAAAAGCAAAAATAAACAAGTGGGATTTTATCAAATAAAAAGCTCTACACAACAACAGAAACAATCAACAGTGTGAAGAGACAACCTACTGAATGGGAGAAAGTATCTGCAAACCATATATCTGATAAGGGGTTAATATCCAAAATATACAATGAACTCCAACAACTCAATAGCAAGAAAATAATCCAATTTTAAAATGGTCAAAGACCTGAATAAACATTTCTCAAAAGATGACATATAAATGGCCAACAGGTATATGAAAAAAATGCTCAACATCACTAATCATTAGAGAAATGCAAATTAAAAGCACAATGAGATGTCACCTGAGACCTGTTAGAATGGCTACTATAAAAAATAAGAAAGATGCTTGTAATCCTAGCACTCTGGGAGGCTGAAGCAGGTGGATTGTTTGAGCTCAAGAGTTTGAGACCAGTCTGAGCAAGAGTGAGACCCCATCTCTACTAAAAATAGAAAGAAATTAGCTGGACAACTAAAAATATATAGAAAAAATTAGCTGGGCATGGTGGAGCGTGCCTGTAGTCCCAGCTACTTGGGAGGCTGAGGCAGGAGGATCGCTTGAGCCCAGGAGTTTGAGGTTGCTGTGAGCTAGGCTGATGCCATGGCACTCTACCCCAGCCAATAGAGACTCTGTCTCCAAAAAAAAAAAAAAAAAAAAAAAGAAAAGAAAAAGGAAAGAAAGATAGCAAGCATTGGGGAGGTGGGGTGTTGTGGAGAAAAGCAAACCCTTGTACATTGTTGGTGGGAATGTAAATTAGCATAGCCATTATGAAAACAGTCTATAAGTTCCTTAAAAAGGTAAAAGTAGAAGTGCTCTGTGATCCAGCAATCCCAGTTCTGGGTATATGTTCAAAGGAAATGAAATCAGTACATCAAAGAGATATCTGCACTCCCATGTTCACTGCAGCATTATTAATAGTAGCCAAGATACAGAATCAACCTATGTGTCCATCGACAGATGAATGGGTAAAGAAAATGTGGTATATATATACAATGGAATGCTATTCCACCTTTAAAAAAGGAGGACATCCTATCATTTGTGACAACTTGGATGAACCCAGAGGACATAATGTAAAGTGAAATAAGCCAGGTAGGGAAAGGCAAATACTGCATGATCTTACTTATGGATATTAATAGAGTCTAAAAAAGTTAAATTCATAGAAGCAGAGAGTAGAATGATTGTTATGGGGGCTCGGGGCAGAAGGACTGAGGAGATGTTGGTTAAAAGATACAAAATTTCAGGAGGAATAAGTTTTTGAGATCTATTGTACAACATGTTAACTACAGTTAATTACAATGTATTGCCACTTGAACATTGCCAAGAGACTAAATTTTAAATTTTCTTACCACCAAAAAAGAATATGAGGCAATATATATATATTAATTAGCTTGATTTAGCTATTCTGTAATGTATACATATATTAAAACATTATGTTGCACCATAAATATATATAATTTGTATTCATCAGCTTAACAATAAATTAATTTTTTAACAAAGAATCTCATGTGAGCTTATTTTTTTCCTGGGAATTTGAACCTGGAATGTGGACACACAAAGCCAAGAATAATTGCTCTTGAGGCAACTCTAGATTTCTACTCACAAGAACCCCCAGAACTCCCTGGCTTCTGTCCCTTTTGTGGCCTGGCTAGTCAACTCTTCTTCCTGAGGGGAATCCATCTAGTATCCTTTTAGCCTTCCAAGAATCCTCCTCCACCTTTTTCTTTCTGTTAAAGATGACTGGATATGGATAATAATTAACAGAAACTGATAGCAGAAAATGGAATTCATGAAATAGACCCTCAAAGAAATATGAAAATTTGAAATTGACAATCCAAGGCCAGGCGTGGTGGCTCACACCTGTAATCCTAGCACTCTGGAAGGTTGAGGTGGGCAGATCATTTGAGTTCAGGAATTTGAGACCAGCCTGAGCAAGAGCATGACACCATCTCTACCAAAAATAGAAAAAATTAGCCAGGTGTGGTGGCACATGCCTGTATTCCCAGCTACTTGGGAGGCTGAGGCAAGAGGATTGCTTGAGTCCAGGAGTTTGAGGTTACTGTGAGCTAGGTTGACTCCACAGCACTCTAGCCTGGGCAACAGAATGAGAAGGAAGAAAGAAAGAAAGAAAGAAAGAAAGAAAGAAAGAAAGAAAGAAAGAAAGAAAGAAAGAAAGAAAGAAAGAAAGAAAGAAAGAAAGAAAGAAAGAAAGAAAGAGGAGGGGAGGGGAGGGGAGGGGAGGGGAGGGGAGAGGAGGGGAGGAAAGAAAGAAAGAAAGAAAGAAAGAAGAGAGGAGAAGAGGAAAGAAAGAAAGAAAGAAAGAAAGAAAGAAAGAAATTGACAATCAAGAAAGGATGGGGGGAAAAGAGAGTGGATATTCATTTATATTTAAGAGTGGGAAACATGCAGTCATCAGACTGACCAAAATATCAACTAAAGGGGCCCTTCTACGAGCTGTAAGGTAAAAGAAGAGAGTAACATACAAAGGAAAGCCAATCCAAATAACACCAGACTTCTCTACTGAAACCTTACAAGCAAGGAGAGACTAGGGCCCTATTCTCACTCTTCTGAAACAGAATAATGCCCAGCCTAGAATCTTGTACCCTGCAAAACTAAGTTTTGTAGACAAAGGAGAAATAAAGACATTCTCAGATAAGCAAAGACTGAGGGAATTCACCAAGGAAGACCAGCCTTCCAAGAAGTACTCAAAACAGTGTTACCCATGGATCAGCACAATAAACACTCATGAATGTAAATCCACTCAAAAGCTAAAGATCAAAGGCCCATATCACAATGGCTCAAGAGAGAAAACAAAGCAACAAAGTCTAACCCATCAGAATGAACAGAAATATGCCCCACCTATCAGTTTTCTCAATACATTTGAAGGGCTTGAACTCCCCACTCAAGACACATAGGATGGCTGAATGGATAAAAAAATAAAAGCCACGCATCTGCTGCCTTCAGGAAACACATCTAACCTGCAAGGATGCATTTAGACTAAAGGTAAAGGGGTGGAGAACAATATTTCAAGCAAACGGAAGCCAAAAGAAGGCTAGCATGGCAGTTTTCATTTCAGATAACTTAGTTTTTAAATCAACAAAAGTAATAAAAGACAAAGAAGGTAACTATATAATGGTGAAGGGCAAAGTTCAACAAGAAGACATAACAATTTTAAATATGTATGCACCCAACTTAGGTGCACCCAAATTCATAAAGCAAACTCTACTTGATCTAAACAAATGGATAAACGACAACACCATAATAGCCGGAGACTTTAGCACCCCGCTGACAGCACAGGACAGATCCTCCAAACAGAAAATTAACAAAGAAATAATGGACTTAAACAAAACTCTAGAACAAATGGGCCTGACTGACATTTACAGGACATTCTACCCCAAAACCACTGAATATATGTTCTTCTCATCAGCTCATGAGACATTATCTAAGATTGACCATATCTTAGGACACAAAGCACGTCTAAAAACATTTAAAGAAATAGAAATTATACCATGTATCTTTTCAGATCATAGTGGAATGAAAGTAGAAATCAACCCTAAAAGGAACTCTCATTTCTACACAAAGTCGTGGAAACTAAACAACTTTCTGCTGAATGATCACTTCATAAATGAAGAAATCAAGATGGAAATCAAAAGATTCTTTGAACTAAATGACAAAGGAGACACAAGTTATCAAATCCTGTAGGACACAGCTAAAGCAGGCCTGAGAGGAAAGTTTATTTCCATAAATGCCTATATCCAAAAGTCGAAAAGATCACAAATAGACAACCTAATGAATCGACTCAAAGAGCTGGAAAAAGAAGAACAGACCAACCCCAAACCCAGCAGAAGAAGTGAAATCATTAGGATCAAATCAGAACTAAGTGAAATTGACAACAGGGAAACTATACGGAAGATTAATAAAACAAAAAGTTAGTTCTTTGAAAAAATAAACAAAATTGACACACCTTTGGCTAAACTAACAAAAAGCAGAAAAGAAAAATCTCTAATAAGCTCCATCAAGAACAATAGAGGAGAAATTACAACAGATACCATGGAGATACAAGATATAACTTATGAATACTACAAAAACCTTTATGCATACAATCTGGAAAATGTGGAGGAAATGGACAAATTCTTAGAAATACACAGCCTCTCTAGGCTCAACCAGGAAGAAATAGAATTCCTGAGCAGACCAATATCAAGTACTGAAATTGAAACAGCAATAAAAAACCTTCCTAAAAAGAAAGTCCTGGACCAGATGGTTTCACACCAGAATTTACCACACCAACAAAGAAGATCTGGTGCCTATTCTGCAGAAAATATTCCACAACATTGAGAAGGATGGAATCCTCCCCAACACATTTTATAAAGCCAACATAACTCTGATACCAAAGCCAGGAAAGGATGCAACAAAAAAATAAAACTACAGACCAATATCCCTTATGAATATAGATGCAAAAATTCTCAACAAAATTCTAGCTAATCGAATCCAGGTGCTTATTAAGAAAATAATCCATCACAACCAAGTGGGCTTCATACTAGGGATGCAGGGATGGTTCAACATACGCAAATCTATAAATGTAATTAACCATATAAACAGAAGCAAAAACAAAGACCATATGATCCTCTTAATAGACGCAGAAAAAGCATTTGACAAAATTCAACATCCTTTTAGGATAAGAACACCTAACAAAATAGACATAGAATGGCCTTACCTAAAAATGATACAAGCCATATATGACAAACCCACAGCCAACATTATACTGAATGGGGAAAATTTGAAAGCATTCCCACTGAGAACTGGAACAAGGCAAGGTTGCCCACTATCTCCACTTCTATTCAACATAGTGCTAGAAGTCCTTGCTATAGCAATCAGACAAGAGAGCAGAATTAAGAGTGTCCAAATGGGAGCAGAAGAGATCAAACTCTCACTCTTTGCTGATGATATGATATTATACCTAGAAAATCCCAAGGATCCCACCAAGAGACTTCTTGAATTGATAAATGAATTCAGTAAAGTCTCAGGATACAAAACCAATACACACAAATCAGAGGCATTCATCAATCAGAGGTATCCTAAGAGGACATTCATATATTCCAACAACAGTGAAAGTGAGAACCAAGTCAAAGACTCAATACCCTTCAAAATAGCAACAAAGAAAATAAAGTACCTAGGAATATATTTAACTAAGGAGGTAAAAGACCTCTACAGGAAGAACTATGAAACACTGAAGAAGGAAATAACAGAGGATGTAAACAGGTGGAAGACCATAATATGCTCATGGGTCAGCAGAATTAATGTTGTTAAAATGCTTATACTGCCCAAATTGACCTACAGAGTCAATGCAATCCCTATTAAAATACCATCATCATTTTTCACAGATACAGAAAAAATAATTTTACACTTCATATGGAACCAGAGAAGACCTCATATAGCAAAAGCAATCCTAGGCAATAAAAACAAAATGGGACATATGAAATTACCAGACTTCAAACTATACTACAAGGCTATAGTAATTAAAACAGCTTGAGACTAGCACAAGAACAGGGACATTGACCAGTGGAACAGAACAGAGAACCCAGGTATAAAACTATCCTCATATAGCCATCTAATCTTTGACAAAGCAGACAAAAACATACACTGGAGAAAAGAATCCTTATTCAATAAATGGTGCTGGGAAAACTGGATAGCCACATGTAGAAGACTGAAACAGGACCTACACATTTCACCTCTCACAAAAATCAACTCACGCTGGGTAACAGATTTGAACCTTAGGTGTGAAACGATTAGAACTCTAGAGGAAAACATTGGAAATACTCTTTTAGACATTGGCCTAGGCAAAGAATTTATGAAGAAGACCCTAAAGGCAATCACAGCATCAACAAAAATAAATAAATGGGACTTGATCAAATTAAAAAGCTTCTGCACAGCCAAAGAAACTGTCAGGAAAGTAAACAGACAGCCCACAGAATGGGAGAAAATTTTTGCAAGCTATATATCCTATAAAGAGCTGATAACTAGAATCTATTTAGAACTCAGGAAAATCAGCAAGGAAAAGTAAAACAACCCTATCAAAAAAGTGGGCAAAAGACATGAACAGAAACTTTCCAAAAGAAGACAGAATAATGGCCAACAAACATATGAAAAAATGCTCAACATCTCTAATCATCAGGGAAAAACAAATCTAAACCATAATGAGATATCACTTATCTCCAGTGATAATAGCCTTTATTAACAAGTCCCAAAACAATAAATGTTGGCATGGATGTGGAGAGATAGGAACATTCCTACATTGCTGGTAGGACTGAAAACTAGTTCAACCTCTGTGGAAAGCAATGTGGAGATACTTTAAAGCGATACAAGTGGATCTATCACTTGATCCAATAATCCCATTGCTGGGCATCTACCCAAAAGAACAAAAGTCACTCTATGAAAAAGACACCTGCACTCGAACGTTTATAGCAGCACAATTCACAATTGCAAAGATGTGGAAACAACCCAAGTGCCCATCAATACATGAGTGGATTAATAAAATGTGGTATATGTATACCATGGAGTACTATTCAGCTTTAAGAAACAATGGTGATATAGCACCTCTTGTATTTTCCTGGATAGAGCTGGAACCCATTCTATTAAGTGAAGTATCCCAAGAATGGAAAAATAAACACCACATGTACTCACCAGCCAATTGGTATTAACTGATTGACACCTAAGTGGACATATAGGAATAACATCTATGGGGTGTCAGGCAGGTGGGGGGGGAGGAGATGGGTACATACCTACATAATGAGTGTGATGCACACCAACTGGGGGATAGACACACTTGATGCTCTGACTCAAGTGGGGAGGGGAGGCAAGGGCAATATATGTAATCTTAACATTTGTACTCCCATAATATGCTGAAAAAAATAAATTAAAAAAATTGGAGGAAATCAAACACAATGAAATCATATACCTGGCTTCTCTTAAACCTAGAAAGCCTGGCAGCACTGAGCCCACATTTCTACATGATGCCGATCTATACTACTATGATTGTCTGCTACAGGCCTCGCCATTCTCTGATTTCTGACCCACCAGCCTCACAAAAAAGAGTGGGAAACCAATACATGGCATCTGGTGGATGAAACTAGCTATTTTATTACCTGAGGTTGCCTGTATCCAACTAGAAAGCAGCCCTGACCACGTAGCTGCTGCTATACATGAGGTGCTGGTAAATATTTTTAAAAATTGAGGTAGCATTCACATACTATACAACTCATGCTTTAAAAATATGCAGTTCAGTAATTTTTAGCACATTCACAAATTTGTATAATGTCCACCTCTGTGGAAAGCAATATGGAGATACCTTAAAGCGATACAAGTGGATCTATCACTTGATCCAATAATCCCATTGCTGGGTATCTACCCAAAAGAACAAAAGTCACTCTATGAAAAAGACAGCAGCACTCGAATGTTTATAGCGGCACAATTCACAATTGCAAAGATGTGGAAACAACCGAAGTGCCCATCAATACATGAATGGATTAATAAAATGTGGTATATGTATACCATGGAGTTTTATTCAGCTATAAGAAACAATGGTGATATAGCACCTCTTGTATTTTCCTGGATAGAGCTGGAACTCATTCTATTAAGTGAAGTATCCCAAGCATGGAAAAATAAGCACCACATGTACTAACCAGCAAATCTAATGCCAGAACGTTGTTCTCGCTCTCCAAAAGAAATCTATGCCCACTGGCAGTCGCTCCCTATTCCTTCCCCCCTCCCAATCATCAGTAGTCACTGTTGATTTTGTCTGTATAAATTGGCCTATTCCAGTCAGGCACACGCCTGGTCCCAGCTACCTGGGAGGACCGCTATGCCCAGGAATCGATCCCAGCCTGGGCAATATAGCAAGATCCTGTCTCTACAAAATAAATAAATGAATAAAAATAATTTGCCTATTCTGGAAATTTCATATAAATGGACTCATACAACTTGTGATCTTTTGTCACTGGCTTCTTTCACTTTGCATAATATTCTCAAAGTTCATTACATGTGTGGCATGTGTCAGGACCTCACTCCTTTTTTTTTCTTAGCTGAATGATATTCTATTATATGCATATTTCACACTTTGTCCACATATTAGTTGTTAAACATTTGAGTTGTTTCCACTATGTGGCTATTATAAATACTGCTGCTATGAACATTTAGTGCAAGTTTTTGTGTGGACGTGTATTTTCATTTCCTCTGAATATACACTTAGGAATGGAATTGCTGGGTCATATGGTAACTTTGTATTTAACTTTTTGAGGAACTGTCAAACTATTTTCCAAAGTGACTGCCCCATTTTACATTCCCACTAGCAATGTATGAGGGTTCCAACTTCTCTACAACCTGGTAACACTTTTTTTTTATTTACAGCCATCTTCACTGGTGTGAAGTGGTATCTCATTGTGGCTTTTATTTGCATTTCTCTAATGACAAATGATGTTGAACACCTTTTCATGTGCCATTGCTCATTTATTTGGATTTTGAGAAATGTCTGTCCAAGGCCTTTACCCATTTTTAAATTGGATTATGTGTCTTTTTATTGTTGAGTTGTAAGGGTATTTACATAATCTAGATAATAAACCCTTGTAAGATGTATGATTTGTAGATGTTTTGTCCCTTCCTATAGGTCGTATTTTCACATTCTTGATACTGTCTTTTGAAGTGCTGTTTTTGATATTTTTATTCTACTTTTCATATCATTTATTCCAGGAAGTGAGACATTTCCCCGTGTCATGGGTAGCTACGTCAGAAGGCTTGCCCCATCAACCACTCTGGGCTTAGAGTACTGTTCTCAAGACAACATAGCATTTGGTTTTGAGTCTAAAATAGGTCTATGACTCCATAAAGGTAAGTTTTCCCTCAATAGCCTATATATCCATTCCTCACATTTCAGGCATTATTTTTTTTCTAGTGTTTTCTTCTGTTCCTTTCTGCCTCTTTTGTTCATTATTTTTACTTAAATGTATGCTGGTGTGCTTAATAGTGCCTCACATTTCTCTGAGACTCTGTTAAGTTTTTTTTTCTCATTATTTTTATCTGTGTTCTTCAGATTACATAACTTCCATGATCTATGTTCAAGTTAGCTGATTCTTTCTTCTGCCATCAACCACCAAGCCATTCTAATGAAGTTTTCATTTCAGTTATCGTACTTATCAACTTCAAAATTTCCATTTTTTTAAAAAAGTTCTCTTTATTGATATTCTCTGTTCAATGAGACATGGTCACGATATCTTCCTTTACATGTTTAAGTATGGCTTCCCTTAGTTCTTTCACCCTTTTTATAATGGCTACTTTGAAGTGTTTGTCTGTAAAGTCCAATATCTGAGCCTTCTCACAGGCAGTTTCTGTTATTTGCCTTTTTTCCTCTGTATGGGCATTCTAGGTAGTATAGTATAGCAGATTTGGGTACTGATTCCCCCAGACTTCTTATTGCTGTTGTTTGCTAATTTATTTGTTTATTAATGTGACTATACTGTTTCAGTGAAGTTTATTTCCCCCACAACATGAAGCCCCATACGTTGGTCCACAGAAGGCCCTGCCCTGGGCATGGCGCAGTCGTCCTGGGAGGGCAGTGTCTTTGGCTGGGCTCTTTTTGACTATCTTTCCCTCTGATCTCTTCGTTAAGCTGTTTGCCTCTAGGGGTATCATATCCATTGGTTACGCTCCACTATTTGCTGACTGATCTCTCTGTTGTTTAGACTGCATGTTAGGGCATAAGTTTCTCTATAGTCTGATCCAATTAAGTCAAGCACCTTCGTAAATGTAGTTACCGAGGCCAGTCTTTGAGGTTTGTTCTCACCTCAGGAGAGTTCTCCTTATTTGTTTTTTTTTCTCCAGTCCTTTCTGATAAAGTAGCTAGCCTACAGTTTATTTTGTTGCTCTCATGGAGCTACCAGGATCCTCTTAATTGCTTGCCGCCAAAATTTTCACTGTTTTCAAAAGTGCCCGTAGACTTGAACTTCTTCATATTCAGTTATAAATAAATCAGTTCCTTTCAGGAGACTGTCAGTGCTCCCTTTTCTTTTCTTTTTTTTTTATTTCAGCGTATTATGGGGGTACAAATGTTAAGGTTACGTATATTGCCCTTGCTTCCCCTCCCCCCTCAAGTCAGAGCTTCAAGCGTGCCCATCCCCCAGATGGTGTGCACCACACTCATTATGTATGTATGTACCCATCCCCTCCCCCTCCCACCTGCCTGACCCCTGATAAATGCTTTTTTTTTTTTTAACATTTTGGTTACATTTTATATGTTTGCCGCTCCCTAGCAACGGTTAGAGGTATGCCCTTCCCCCCACAATGCTCACCACATCTCTCAAATAGGGTTCTACCCCCCAACCCCTGAGTCCCTGGTGAACACCACCACCATTTGAGCACCATAGTGTTTATCAGTCAGTATCAATTTGATGGCGAATACATGTGGAGCCCATTTTTCTGATCTTGTGTCACCTCACTTTGGATAATGGGCTTAAGCTTAATCTAGGATAATATAAGTGGTGCTAGCTCACTGTCGTTTCTTACAATTGAGTAATATTCCATTGTAAACATACACCAAATTTTAATAATCCACTCATGAGTTGACCGGCACTTGGGTTGTTTCTGCATCCTTGCAATAGTGAATTGTACTGCCATAAACATTCAGGTGCAGATGTCTTTATAATAGAATGTCTTATGCTCTTTTGGGTAGATGCCTAATAATGCTATTGCTGGGTCAAATGGTATTTCTATTTTTAGCTCTTTGAGGTATCTCCAAATTCTTTTCCGAAAAAGGTTGCACTAATTTGCAGTCCCACCAGCAGTGTAAGAGTTTTCTGTCTCTCCACATCCTCACCAGCATTTGTTGTTTTGGGATTTCTTGATACAGGCCAATCTCACTGGGATTAGGTGATATCTCATTGTGGTTTTGATTTGCATTTCTCTAATGATTAGAGACATTGAGCATTTTTTAATAGGTTTGAAGGCCATTATTCTATCTTCTTTGGAAAAGTTTCTGTTCATTTCTGTTGCCCATTACTTGATGGGGTTGTTTGATTTTTTTCTTGTTAATTCTTTTGAGTTCTAGATGCATTCTTGTTATTAGACCTGTATCAGAAGTGTAGAGAGCAAATATTTTCTCCCATTCTGTAGGTTATCTATTCGCTCTAATGATAGTTTCCTTGGCTGTGCAGAAGCTTTTTAATTTGATCAGATCCCATTTGTTTATTTTTGTTGCCGTGGTGATTGCTTTGGGGGTCTTCTTCAAGAATTCTTTGCCTAGGCCAATGTCTGAAAGAGCTTTCTCAACATCTTCTTTTAGGATTCTTAAGGTTTCATGCCTTAGGTTTAAGTCTGTTATCCATTTTGAGTGGATTTTTGTGAGAAGTGAGAGGTAGGGATCCTGATTCACTCTTCTGCATGTAGATATCCAGTTTTCCCAGCACCATTTATTGAAGAGAGATTCTTTTCTTCAATGTATATTTTTGTCTGCTTTGTCAAATATTAGGTTACCATATGCAGATGGTTTTATCTTTGGAATCTCAGTCCTATTCCAAAGATCGATGCTTCTGTTCTTGTGCCAGTACCAGGCTGGTTTAATTATTATTGCTTTATAGTAGAGCTTGAAGTCAGGAAAACTGATCCCTCCTAGTTTGTTCTTTTTACTTAAGATTGCTTTGGCGATATGAGGTTTTTTCTGGTTCCATACAAAGTACAGAATTATTTTTTCTAGATCTATAAAGAATGATGGTGGTACTTTGATGGGGATTGCATTTATTCTGTAGATCACTTTAGGTAATATTGACATTTTAATGATATTGATTCTACCAATCCATGAACAAGGTGTATTTTTCCATCTGTTTACATCTTCTACAATTTCTTTTTATAGTGTTTTGTAGTTCTCCTTTTATAAGTCTTTTGTATCTTTCATTAAATATATTCCTAGATATTTAATTTTCTTTGGGGCTATAGTAAAAGTTATTGTGTTTTTGATTTGAGTTTTGGCTTGACGGTTCTTGGCATATATGAACACCTCTGATTTGTGTATATTGATTTTGTAACCTGAGACTTTACTGAATTCATTTATCAAATCTAGAAGTCTCTTGGACAAATCCATGGGGTTTTCTAGGTATAACATCCTATCATTGGCAAAGAGTGAGAGTTTGATCTCATCTGCCGACACTTGGATGCCCTTAATACCCCTCTCTTGCCTGATTGCTATAACTAGGACTTTGAGCACTATGTTGAATAGAAGAGGAGATAGTGGGCATCCTTGTCTAGTTCCAGTTCGAAGTGGGAATGGTTTCAATTTTTCCCCATTCAGTTTGATATTGGCCGAGGGTTTGTCATAAATGGATTTGATAATTTTACAGTATGAGCCACCTATGCCTATTTTGTTAAGAGTTTTTATCATAAAGGTGTGTTGGACTTTGTCAAATGCTTTTTCTGCATCAATTGAATCATATGGTCTTTGTTCCTGTTTTTATTTATGAGGCGAATTGCATTTTTAGACTTGCGTATGTTGAACCACTCTTGCATCCCTAGAATAAAGCCCACCTGGTCATGGTGAATTATTTTTTTGATGTGCTGCTGAATTCTATTTGTTAAAATTTTGTTGAGGATTTTTGCATCTATATTCATGAGGGATTTTGGTCTGTAATTTTTTTTTTTTTGTTGCATCCTTTCTTGGCTTTGGTAACAAGGTGATATTGGCTTTGTAGAATGAGTTAGGAAGGATACCATCCTTCTCAATGTTGTGGAATAATTTCTGTAGTATAGGTATGAGTTCATCTTTGTATGTTTGATAAAACTCTGAATTGTAGCCATCTGGTCCAGGACTTTTCCGTTTGGGGAAGTTATTAATTACTGCTCCAATTTCTGAGCTTGAGATTGGTCTATTCAGGAATTCTGTTACCTCCTGGGTGAACTTAGGGAGGTTGTATAAATCCAGGAATTTGTCCATTTCCTCCTCATTATGTAGTTTATAGGCATATAGTTTTTTTTTATAGTAGTCAAACATAATGTTTTGTATTTCTGTGATGTCTGTTGTGACCTCTCCTTTTTCATTTCTTATTGAGTTTATTAAAGTCCTTTCCCTTTGAGTTCTTGTCAATCCAGCAAGAGGGCTGTCAATTTTGTTTATCTTTTTGAAAAACCAGCTTCTGGTTTTGTTGGATCTTCTGTATATTTCTCTTGTTCTCCATTTCATTTAGTTCTGCTTTGATCTTAGTTATTTCTTTTCTTCTATTAGGATTGGAATTGGTTGGCTCTTCTTTTTCCAATTCCTTGAGTCTATTCATTAGGTTGTCAGTATCTAAGCTTTCTGATTTTGGGATGTGAGTGTTTGCTATTAGTTTTCCTCTCAGGTATGCTTTTGCTGTATCCCACAGGTTTTGGTAACATGTGTCTCAATTAGCATTTCATTCAAAGAAACTCTTGATTTCTCTCTGAATTTCCTCCTTGACGCAATAATTCTTCAATAATAGATTGTTTAGCTTCTATGACTTTGTAAAGCGTTGAGTGTTTCTATAGGAATTGAACTCTAATTTTACACCACTATGGTCAGAGAAGACATATGGTATAATTTCTATTTTCTTGAATTTTTTGAGATCCAATTTGCAGCCTAGTATGTTATCAATTTTGGAGAAAGATCCATGGGCTTCTGAGAAGAATGTAAATTCAACTTTATTTGGGTGGAATGTTCTGTAGAGATCTGTCAGAACTTTTTGATCAAGAGCTCTGTTTAAGCCCATTATTTCTTTGCTTATTTTATGTTTGGAGGATCTATTCAGATTATTTAGTGGAGTGTTGAAGTCCCCTGCTACCATGGCAGTGTTGTGTAACATGGTGTTCAAATTAGACACTGCTTTATGTAATTGGGTGCTCCTGCATTGGGTGCATAAATATTAAGAATTGTTAAATCTTCTTGTTGGATCTTCCCTTTCACCACTATAAAGTGGCCATCTTTATCCTTTTTTACTTTTGCTATTTTAAAGCTTATGTTATCTGCAAATAGTATAGCTACCCCTGCTTTCTTTTGACTTCTGTTTGCCAGGATGATAGTTTTCCTTCCCTTGAGCTTCGACGGGAAGGCATCTTTGTGAGTTAGAGTGTTTCCTTTAGATAGCAGATACTAGGCTTGTGGATTTTTATCCACTCTGCCAGTCTATGCCTCTTCAGAGGATAGTCTAAGCCATTTACATTTATTGAGAGGATTGAAATTGGAGGAAGATTTCCATTCATATTGTTGGGTGAAGTCCTGTTGCTTTGTCTTACTCCTTGAGCCATCATGCAGTTCAAGTTCCAGCCTTTAATTCTTTGAAGATTTTACTTTGAGGTGTGTCTATTGCCCTGTTCAGTGTGAAAGATAGGTCTAAGAACTGCCTATAGGGCTGGTCTGATTTTTGAAAATTCCTTCAGTGATTGTTTGTCTGAGAAGGACTTTATTTCTCCCTCATAGATGAAACTTAATTTTGCCAGATAAAGAATTCTAGGTTGGGCTTTATTCTGTTTTAGAAGATTAAAGATAGGCACCCAATACCTCCTGGCTTGTAAGGTTTCAGATGAGAAGTCTACTGTTAGTCTGATAGGCTTTCCTTTATAGGCTATTTGTTGTTTTTGTCTTGCTGCATGGAGGATTGCTTCTTTCACATTTACTTTGGTCAGCCTAATAACCATGTGACAAGGTGATTGCCTTTTCATGTTGAGTCTCCTAGGAGTTCTGTGTGCTTCTTGTATCTGGATATCAAGATTTATGGCCAGGCCCGGCATATTTTCCTCCAGTATTCTGTGAAATAAGTTTTCTAGCCCTTGCGAATGTTACTCTTCCCCTTCCAGACTCCTGATCAATCTGAGATTCAGCTTTTTTACATAATTCCACACTTCTTGTAAGCTTTGGTCTTTTCTTTTGTTTCTGTGTTCCTTTTCTTCCTCTGATTTGTTTAGCACATAGCCATAATCTTTAAGCTCTAAAATTCTTTCCTCTGCATGATCCATCCTGTTCTTGAGGCTTTCCGCTGTATTATGGAGTTCCTTGAATGTTTCCTTCATTGCCAGGATTTCTGTTTGGTTTTTCTGTATCATTTCAATTTCTTTGGAGAATTTTTCATTCATTTCCTGAATTGTTCTTGTGGATTCTCTATGTTGGATTCTATTTTTTCTTTAATTTCATTGAGTTTTCTAACTATCAATATTTAGAATTCTTCCTCTGTCAGTTTAATCATATCATGCCAGTTGGTGTCAGTTGATGAAGATCGAGTATTTTCTTTTGGAGGTGACTTTTCTCTTTGCTCCTTCATGTTTCCTGTGATCTTTCACTGGTTCTTTCTTATCTGGGTGCTTTGTCAAGGACTGGAGGTGCTGGGACTGGATTATGAGCTAAATTCTGGGATTCCAAAGGAATGATCTTTGGAAGAGCTGGGGATATGTGCTCTAGTCCTGTATCGTCTTAGAGGAGCTTGAGCCTGTTGAGTTTTCTTTGACCTGATGTCTTCACCTTCTGTCCACAGAGTTTAGTGGGTTTGGATCCCTTGGGTCCCTTTAACCCTTTAGAGACCCAGGGGTTAGATCACTCTTGTGAGAGCGAGTCCACTATCAACCACTAGCTTGAAGTGGGAGGCACTATGTTAGGCTCTGAGTTTACTCTCTCTTTTGTTACCTGTGGCTTGTGAGAAGTAGTCAATTATCAAGGTATTCCAAGTCCTTTGTATTGTGCTGTAAGCTTCCAAATAGGATATACAGGTAGCTAAATCTTTAGGGAATGTTCTGCTACTCCCAAGGGTTCCTAGAGTCCTGTTACTACTTTAGGAGGGGTGAGAGGAGCTTCAGGTATCAGTGAGCCTAAGAGAGAGTATCTCAGAGGTTGCTTGATCTTTAGCTAGTGAGGAGTTGTTAATATGTTATTCAGAGATCTTTCATCACACTTTCGGAGGAGTTCCTGGTGGGTGAAGTCAATTGGTGCAAATGCTAAGTACTATGGTCAAGATTTTCCTTCCTGAAACACAGGCCTGTAAGTTGGCAATAATTTGGGTGCCAAAGGCAAGCCCTTGTGTTCCGAACTTATTAGATGATCAAAACCAATCAGCTATATGTAGCCATCACTCTGACACCTTTTGCTTAATTCCAGTGACCCACATATTCAAGCTAGTCATACAGAGAAAGCAACTTTTCTCCTTTCTTCTGACCTTCCAGGGCTGAATCTGATTTGGTGGGCTGAGGGGGGAGGGAGGCAATGGATGAGACTGCTGCAAGTCCCAGACTAGAAAACTTATTTTCTCATTTTCCCCCTCTCCTAAGGGCAGAGTCTGCCCTGTCAGAAGGGAAGATAACTCTGCAGCCTAATGAAAAGGCACTTCCTATGGCTACCTAACCAAGACATGGATACTCTTGTTCCCCTACCCCTCCAAGGGTGGGGTTTATCAAGTTGCTATGTGGCCTAAATCTCAGGGCTGTTGGAGAAGTCCTGCCCAAGGCCACTGAGAGTCCCAGACCAGAAAGAGACCTGCTACGCCACTCAGCCCAAGCCAGGGTGAGGTCAGTCCCTTCCGCATGAAACTCCAGTGGCCTGGTCGTTGCCAAGGGTTTTCTTCAACCCTGGAAGATCTCAGCCCAGACAGCAGATTCCCTCATCCCTCTGCAATTCCCAGGAATGGGGCTTCCCCTTTGGCTGGAGGCACTGGCTATCAGGCCACAGGAAAGAGGTAAAGATGGGAATAAGCTTGATAGGCTGTCCTGACAAGCTGCTAGAACCGCCTTTCAGTCACCAGCAGGGAGGTGGAAGCGAAGCAGAGGTAACAGTCTTGCAACATGGGTTTCAGGTTGAACAGCCTGTTTTTAATTTTTATGAAGTGAAATTTAGCTATTTTTCTTTGCTTGTACTTTGTGTCATATCTAAAAAATTCTTGTCTAATCTAAGGCCACAAAGAATTACACCTATGTTTTCTGTTAAGAGTTTTAGAGTTTTAGCTGTTTCATTAAGGTCTTTGATCAATTTTTAGTTAATTCTTACATATGGTGTAAGGTAGGGATCCAACTTCATTGTTCTAGGTATGGAGATTCAGTTGTCCCATCACCATTTTTTGAAGAGACTATTCTTTTCCCACTGAATTGTCTTAGCATTCTTGTCAAAAATCAATTGACCATATATGTCTGGATTTAGTTCTGCTCCACTGATGTATCCACATGCCAGCACCACAGTCTTCATTAGTGCAGTTTTGCAGTACATTTTGAAATTAGAAAGTATGAGTCTCCCAACTTCCTTATTCTTTTTCAAGAGTTCTTTCACTACTACCTTACATTTCCATATGAATTTTTGTATCAGCTTGTCAATTTCTGCAAAAAAAGTCTACTGGACATCGATAGGGAGTATGTCAATATGGATAGGGACTGTATGGGCTTCCTCAGGGCAGTTTCTATTGATTCCTTCCTTTTCCTGCGTATGGGCTGTATTTCTTATTTCCTTGTATGTCTCATAATTTTTTGTTGACAACTAGCCATTTATAATATTACACTGCAGCAACTCTGGAAATCAGATTCTCTCCCTTCCCCAGGATTTGTTGATGTTGCTGTTTGTAGTTGTTTGTGACTTTTTTGAACTAATTCTGTGAAGTCTGCATTTCTTTTTGTTTCTTTTTAATTTTTGGCTGTAACAACTTCTTGGTTTAAAGTCTGCATTTCTTGTCATGATTGTGGCCACTGAAGTCTCTGCTCAGTTAGCTTAGTGGTCAGCTAATTATTAGAAAGAGACTTTCTTAAATTCTTGTAATCAATAAATCTCCCAGTCTTTGCTATCGGGTCTTGTGTGTTTGTTCGGGTATGCTTTCAACACTTAACAAGCCAATTGACAACTCTGCATTAGCTTTCACTTCCTTCTTGCACAGGGTCTCAAGGTGAGCCAGAGACGAGAGTGTAGAACCTCATTGAGTCATTCATGAGCATGTGCACAGGCCTGGGCATGTGATTTTCAAAGCTCCTGTGGCTCTTCATGACCCTTCATTCCCCAACTTTTCCTTTTAAGCTTTTTGCTTAGTCTACTGTTTGCCCTAACTTATCCACTGCTTCAAGCAGTCATAAAATTAAACAATTACCTTTGTTTTAACAAAATGCCTCCAAAGAAAAGGATTTTCATACTAGGCAAGCTTCCAGACATGGCAAACAAAGTCAGTCTTACAAGTAAGTTCTTCTGGGTAACTACAAGACAAGTAAAATAATAATAATTCTCTGGGAATGAAGCTTTGAAGGAGCTTCAACCTCATTTTGTTCTCTCTGGTAACTGCTGGGCTTCTTATTTTCACTTTGATTGCAAGCTATTCATTTTCAAAGGTGTTACAAAGATGGAGAAAGGAAGAAGAAATAGGGCAAATTAAAATACCACAAAGTTCACAGTTCTTATCAAGATTCAGCCATTTTTCTTAAATAAATGCATTCCTGATTGCTGCAAGCCTTTGGTTAATTTCCAGGGTTCTAAAAATGTTTATTTTCACCAGTTTTCTCATTGCTTTTCTGGAGGAGAGAACTTTTAGTCTGTCATTTTCACTAACATTACTTCTATAAACTTTTAAAGAAAATGCCCAATTGTAAATGTTTCACACTTCATGGGCATACTTAAGGATGTTATGTAGGTACTTATGTAACAAGAGGGAAAAAACAAATTTTACAAAATTTTAATTGATGACATTCAAAATGCAATAACAACTACTTTTTGTTATATAGCTCCACAAATGAGAAGAATGGAATTTTGAGAGGGAGAAAACATTTTATTCAATTGGGGATCAAAGTTATCATCATAATCAGTTGCAAATTCCATCTATTAATGAATAGATTTGTAATGAAATTTTATGTATTTCATCTTTGAAAATGTCTTTTCACAAAGTTACAGCCAGTCCCGATATCAGTCCACAGGCATGTTATTTTACTTGAACATATTCTTCACATACAAGTCATTCAGAGAATTCTATTTGATTCTTCTCTTGGTATTTGCCTTTTAGCACATCATTTCATTATACATTAATCACTTCGAATGGAAGTCTATGTGGAAACTCCTCTATTGCAGTTAAATAAATTTTGAAGTATGTAGATTTTCTGTTAGCATGTATCCAGTTTTAAGAAACACTGCTTGAACTGTCATTTGAGCTCAAAAACAATTCCACTGGAAATGTGTATGGGGACAGAGATCTTTTCTGTTTCAACTTTTGACAGGAGAAGAAATGTGTAAAACAGCTCAACACTACATGTGACTCAAACAATATTAAAGGCAAAATGAATCTACCACAACATAAGTTTTGCATATAAGCACTGTTTTGCCTTTTAATATTAGCTTGAACTCATTAAGAAACACTTTCAAGTCCACGGCAAATTCTAAATTCTAAAGCTATTCACTATTTTATAGTAGTGGTCAACAGAGGTTCTTCTTGCTTAAGAAAATTTAAATCCTGGCCCTGAGTTCAAAATAAAACTTCACTACCATTAAGCCTTCAAATCTCTGTGTTGCAGGATAAGTCAGGGTATTTATTACACATTTCTCACAAAAATTTCTGGAACTGATGATTAAGTCCCCAGGAGTGAATAAAGTTCACTGATAACTGATTCAATAATACATGACAGAATCAAATATTTTCCTCAAAATATCCTCTAATAATATAATAAATTATCATAGGCTTTAAATTCCTTGCATTTTCACAAGCTTTATATATTTGTCCAGCTCTATCTCTTGCTGCTCCACAAAAATTTTTACCATCATTAGTTGTAACACATCTTAGTAGATTCCACTTCTGATTGTACTGATGTTTTTTTGTTTTTTTTTTTTTTGAGACAGAGTTTCACTTTGTTGCCCAGGCTAGAGTGAGTGCCGTGGCGTCAGCCTAGCTCACAGCAACCTCAAACTCCTGGGCTCAGCGATCCTGCTGCCTCAGCCTCCCAAGTAGCTGGGACTACAGGCATGTGCCACCATGCCCGGCTAATTTTTTCTATATATATATTTTAGTTGGCCAATTAATTTCTTTCTATTTATAGTAGAGATGGGGTCTCGCTCTTGCTCAGGCTGGTCTCGAACTCCTGAGTTCAAACGATCCGCCCACCTCGGCCTCCCAGAGAGCTAGGATTACAGGCTTGAGCCACCGTGCCCGGCCTGTACTGATGTTTTTTTGACCTTCTTTGAAAATATTCTCATCTGTAGTTAGTACATGCTGACTATTCATAGAGGCTAATTCTTCAGCCATTTCAAATTCAGCATCGACTTGTCACACAAACAAAAATGCCTTTTTTTTTCAATAAACTATTGATGTTGCTTACAATGTCCTAGACCTATTTCAAGCAAATATTCTCAATGCAAGGCTAATATACTGAAACAAGTTTATTTTTTCTGGAAACATTTATTCAGCTGTTGCAATCAAACATCATTTCATTAACTCACCATGTATAAACAGATTTCTTTCTTGGCTAACAAATGAACTGCTTAATAACTTACTTTGGTAATGGATTCTTTGTCATTTTTAATTTTCGTGAAGAAATTCTGCCATGATATAATCTGCAATGTGGATGAATATTATGCTCTTTTAGTAAATCTATTGTATCATTGCACAATAAGCACAATGTTTTGGAATGTAATTTGATAACAAAATAATTCACACTCCGTTATGCCTCACAAACATGACAATCAAAGTCCACTTGTGTTCTCTTTTCTTGTTTTGGCATGAAGGAAATGCACTTATAATTTTTTTTTTTTTAAGTTATAGTATGGCAACACATGTGGCACTCAAAATGCTGTTGAGTTTTAAATGTGTAACTGCAGTTTTCATTGTGCCAAGTAGCAGTCTAAAGCAATGAGAATGCTACATTCAGCCCTGCCATAATTATCACCTTTGCCAGTACAGCACAAAAGCATCCACAGAAAGTAAGTAAACAAACGAGTGTGGCTGTGTTCCCATCCAAGCCTATTTACGGATATTAAAATTTGAATTTCATATCATTTCCATGTGCTACAGAATATTCTCCTTTTGATTTTTTTTAACCACTTGGAAAATAAAAACCACTCCTGTCTCACAGGCCATACGGAAATAGGCGGCAAGGCAGATTTGGTACACAGGCCGTAGTTAGCCGACAACTGCTACAAATCAACAAATGCAATTTTTATTTTAAGTTAAAATTAATTCGCATAGGTAATATTTTGTACATGGTCTATAATTTAATAACTTAGAGAAGGGTGGGCTGTATAAAATCTCCTTTCTACCTTGGCCACCAGCTAGCAAGTCCTCTCCCTGGAGGCAAACAGTATCGCCAGTTTCCCATACAGTCATTCAGAGCGACTCTGTGTCCATGTAAGCAATCACATACAGATGCACTTTTCTTTCCTCTTCACGTTTACATACAAGGTCACATACTCTACTTCACACTCACTAACACGGCTATAATCAAAGACAGACAATAACAGGTGTCAGCAAGGAGATGGAGAAACTGGAAACTCCACACATTGCTAGAGGGAGTGTGCGTAGAACACGACGGTGCAGACACTGAGCATGCTGGCTAGCGCTTCACTCCCAGGTTTATAATCAAGAGAAAGGAAAGCATATGTTAACCCAAAACGTGTACACTAATGTCTCTATCATTCATAATAGCCCCAAAGTGGAGACAACCCAAATATCCATGAACTGGCCAATGGATAAACACAATGTGGTGTATACATGCAATAGAATACTGTTCAGTCACAAAAATGAAATACTGATACATGTCACACGGTTGAACCTTGAGAACTCTATGCTAAGTGAAAGAAGCTAGACACAAAAGTTAACATATTGTATGATTTCACTTATGTGAAATACCCAGCAAAGGCAAATCCATAGAAACAGAAAAAATGTTAGCAGGGGGCAGGGGACAGTGAGAAGTGGCTGCCAGTGAGAACAAGATTTCTTTTTGGAGTGTTGAGAATGTTCTGCACCTAGATAAGGGTGGTGGTTGTACAACTTGTAAAAATGCTAAAACCACTGAACTGTATACTTTAAAAAATGTATTATCCGGCCGGGCGCGGTGGCTCACGCCTGTAATCCTAGCAGTCTGGGAGGCCGAGGTGGGCAGATCGCTCGAGGTCAGGAGTTCGAAACCAGCCTGAGCAAGAGCAAGACCCCGTCTCTACTATAAATAGAAAGAAATTAATTGGCCAATTAATATATATACAAAAAATCAGCCAGGCACGGTGGTGCATGCCTATAGTCCCAGCTACTCGGGAGGCTGAGGCAGGAGGATTGCTTGAGCCCAGGAGTTTGAGGTTGCTGTGAGCTAGGCTGACGCCATGGCACTCACTCTAGCCTGGGCAACAAAGCAAGACTCTGTCTCAAAAAAAAAAAAAAATGTATTATCCCCATTTCTACAAAAATTAGAAAAAAAATTAGTCAGGTGCAGTGGCGAGTGCCTGTAGTCCTACCTACTCAGGAGGCTCAGGCAGGAGGATCGCTTCGGCCCACGAGTTTGAGGCTGCAGTGAGCTATGATGAGGCCTCCGCACTCCAGCCCAGGCTTTTTTGAACTCTGTCTCAAAAAAGAAGAAAAAAATTATTATGCGATATGTGAATTACGTCTCAATATAAAAGTAGCATACTATACGTACACCTTGCCTTTTTCCCCTTAACATTATCCACAGGCTTATTGAATACAATCCAGCAATCTCATTACGGGGTATCTCCCCAAAGGAAAAGAAATCAATATATTAAAAAAAGTAACTGCATTGCTATGTTTATTGCAGCACTATTCACAGTAGCGAAGATATGGAATCAACCTAAGTGTCCATCAGCAAAGGATTGGATAAAGAAAATGTGGTGTATGTACGCAATGGAATACTATTCATCTATAAAAATAATGAAATCATGTCCTGCAGCACCATGGATGGGACTGAAGGCCACTGTCTTAAGGAAAGCAAGTCAGACACAGAAAAACAAATCCCACATGTTCTCGATTATGAGTGGGAGGTAAATAACGTGTACACATGGGAACAGAGCATGGGACGATGGACGATGGAGACTCAGAAGGGTGGCAGGGGCAGGAGGGGGTGGATGATGGCAGGTTGGTTGGTGGGCCCGATGGGCTGCTCCAGTGGTATATGCCCTTTGGGCTCTGACTTCATCACAATGCAGTGTATCAGTGTAGCAAAACTGCACTCACACCCCATGAATATATACAAATAAAAATAAACGCATGAAAAATAAATAAAAGGGTATGAAAAGTGCAGAAACAAGGAAATGGAGTGAGTTAGCATTAGCTACCTTCCAACTAAAGTACCAGTATTCCAAGTCTCAAAATACTTGCTTTAAGGCAAGTACTGAAATCTCAAAGCCTTCCTGCAACTACGTTAAAAAACAAACAAACAAACAAACAAACTCTGTAACTGGTTGTAAGTAAGCTTAAGATGACTGAAAACCAAACCCATCTGAGAATGACCCTACAGCTTGTGGATTAATCCAGCTGAATTCACTGTCTACGGTACTTTTAACTGAAAGGGCAATGGTTGAGAAAGAAAGCAAGCCTGACAAAGTGGAACTGGAATAAAAACCCGGCCCCCACCACTCTGGAACACTCCTCATTGTGCCTCTCACCCCTAAAGAGGGCCCTTTTCCTTCAAGGAAAGATAACCATTCTTTCATGCCTGTCTCCTGCAAACTCTTGCTTGGCTGGTAACCAGGAATCCAAACTCAAAAAGGCCTGGGAGTGAAATGCATTATTATGGTAGGAAAATGAAGAATTACATCTTGAAGAAAGAGCAGGAATTCATTAATGTGTACGGTCATCTATCTCGGGCATATTTGTGAGAATGGAGGAAGGGTCCTTGGGCACAGTGGGTGGGGTTTGCTCCTCAGTTGGGCTGAAGTTATTGATTTGGGCGCATTCTTTCAGGAGGCGTGGGCAGCTGCTTTAGCAGTTTGCTGTTTTGGCTAATGTTCTGAATGTTCCTCTGTGCAAAATGACATGGCAAAGCCAGAAACACTTTGGCATAAGACAGAGGAAAGAATTCAAAGACTTCAGGAGACAGGAATGCCGCATTGGAACTGCCCTGTGCTTCCCACTTACCCAACTCATCACCCTGGTGCGTCCCATCAGGCTGGGAGGCTCCACCCACCTTTGCCCTGAGGAACGGATAGGGCAGAAAGATGGCAGCCTGTTAAATGGGCTCCTACTGGCTGTTCTCCCAACCTGGGGATGCCGGTGGCAGAGGCTGGAGCTACCTCTCTGATCTCAGTAGGGATGAGGGGAGCTGGGTTGGCTTGGTCCAGGCGGCCACCACTACCTGCCAGAAGCCAAGTGGACCTAATTATTATAATAGGCAACAAAGCGGGTTTTAGGTTATTAGGTTTCACAGAATGATGTAATGTCCAGAGATCTTTAGCTGTGGCTAACCAATTAGAGGGTTCCCAGGAATTAAAGTGACCGGTAACCCATCCTTTTGTATGTGACCATACAATAAAATAAAACAAGTCCAGATCTATGAAAATAGGCCTAGCTTAAGAAAACCAAGACACAAGGAAGTCAAGGCCCGATATCTAATTCCCTGAGCTGAGTCGTCTCGTGGCTCCAGAGTCTCTGGTCTAGAATAAAATAGATGCCAAGTAGCCTTGAGCCCCACATAAGTACCAAGGCAGCGGGGAGGCCTTCTTCCTCACATTCCCCAAAGAGATGCCCTGGGATAAAGAACACCCCCAGACCTCTGGTCCACTGGATACTAGATGCAAGTTAATGCTAATTATTGGGATCCTAAGAACCTTGAATGTCACCATGGTCTGCCATTTGAAGTGAGGTCTGTGTGGGTCCAGAGATGAGCAGAGTTGTGATCGAGTCCACCAATGGCAAGCCATCCTGAAGCTGTTTTCTGTTCAGGTTCAAACAGCTGGGATGGATCTTCTCAGCATAATCCTCTCCCTGGCTTAGCAAGGCATGGAATAAGTGCCACCATGGTGGTATTTGACCAGAGTGGTGCCCTCTTGGGCACTATGGCCCAAGAGGAAGACACTGGAACTTCTCCTTCCCTCCAAAATACCAATCAGAAATGGTATTATCTTGCAGAGGAAAACAGACTGTTGGAACATCAAATGCTTGTTAGGGGTATGCTTGGTGACTGCAGCGACATCCCTGCAGCACACCTCAGGCCACAGCTCAGGACACCCGTGATCAGCACCAGCTCCATCAGGGGTTCCTCCAGTGTGATCCCATACCAACTCCCATTTTCTCCTTACTGGAGAAAACGAATACAATGCCTGGAAACTGGCATGCACTTTTGATTGAGCAAAAAAGCACTTTTCTCTACCAACAAAGAGAAATTACCAGATGTTTTCTTTCACGCCTTTCAAGTTCTTCCTCGAAGCCTTCTCTCACTCTGGGACATAAATTAGCCCCAATGGACACGGAACACCTCATGTCATAGCTGATTGGTCTCCAACATGGAAAGCATCGTGTTGGTAGACCAGGAAGGCAAGAAGTAACAGCTGTTTTGAAGACTTTTTTAAATGACTTTCTGCACCAAAGTATCTTTGGATGGGTAGGAGTGTATTCATTCATCTCCTAGCACCTGGGTTACTGAAGCAGGAGGAGCAATGTTCAAATGTAATCCAAAGATGTATGTATCTCACCCAGAGAACCTGGGCTTCATTAAATGTGGATTAACATTAATAATATTATCTTCATTTGTAAAAAGAGGGAGGTTTTTGAGTTATTTAGGACATGCATATGGGGAAAGTTTCAACTTTGTATACACTGGGAATGTATGCCTCTGTGCATATGCATGTGTGTGCACAAACACTTGGAAATCAGAGAGTGATGCAGTGAGCATTTATTGATCCCACTGGGCCAGTAGCCCTAAGGCCTTTGGAGAAGAGTCAGCCTCAGTTCCAGTCATATGACACTGCAGGGGGTGACAGATCACCTTGTACTTGTGGCAACCTTGTACTGTGGCCACAGGATTGGGCAAATGACCGAGGTAATAATAGTTCCTTATTGGTAGAAACATTTTAAATGGCAAGACATAGAAAACCTAACAAAAATGCCTTATGAATGAAGGAAATATAAGTGATATTTCTGAAACACTCTACACAATGAGAACAGAAAACACATTTTTTTTCAAGTGCATGTGGAACATATACCAAGTCAGATCACATTCTAGGAAATAAAGAAAACCTCAACAAATTTAAAAGAATTGCAGGCCTGGCACCATGGCTCAACACCTGTAATCCTAGCACTCTGGGAGGCCAGGCAGGCAGATAGCTTAAGGTCAGGAGTTTGAAACCAGCCTGAGCAAGAGTGAGACCCTGTCTCTATTAAAAATAGAAAGAAATTAATTGGCCAACTAAAAAATATATAGAAAAAATTAGCTGGGCATGGTGGCACATGCCTGTAGTCCCAGCTACTCGGGAGGCTGAGGCAGGAGGATCATTTGAGCCTAGGAGTTTGAGGTTGCTGTGAGTGAGGCTGACACCACAGCACTCTAGCCCAGGCAACACAGTGAGACTCTGTCTCAAAAAAATAAATAAATAAAAGAACTGCAATCGTATGAAGTATGCTGTCTGATCACAAAGGAGTTAAACTAGAAACTAGTAACAAAAATATATCTAGAATATCCTGAAATATTTGGAAATGAACATACTTCTAAATAACCCATGGGCCTAAGAAAAGTCACAAGGGCAACTCTAAATATTTTTCATTAAATTAAAATGAACACGCAATTTATAAAAAATTGTAGGATGTAATTAAAGCAGTGCTTAGAGGAAAATTGATAGCATTAAATACACATGTTGGAAAGGTACCAAATCAATAATTTAATCTACCACCTTAAGAAACTATAAAAAGAGTAAACTGAACCCAAAGCAAGTAGAAAGAAGCAAATACTAAAGAGTAAAAATTAATGAAATTGAAAACAGCAAAATAATAAAGAAAATCAAACAAAAAATTGGTTCTTTGGAAAGATTAATAACATTTATAAGCCCCTCACCTGATTGATCAAGAAAAAAGAGAAAACATGGATTATCAATACTAAGAATAAAAAATATTACAATGTAGATCTTAGACATTAAAAAGAGAAGGGAATATTCTAAACAACATTATGCCTATATATTTGACAAATTAAAGGAAATGGACAAATTCCTTGGAAGATACAAACTTCCTAGGCTCACTGAAGAGAAAATAGATAATCTAAGCATTCCTACACAAATCGAAGAAATTGAATTTGTCATTTAAAACCTTGCAACAACAACAAAAACCAAAATAAAACTCCGGGCCTAGATGGCTTCAGTGATGAATTCCACCAAACATTTAGGGAAGAAATAATACGATTTCTAACTAATTCTTCCAGAAAATTGAAGAGAATTAAACACTTCCTAAGTCATTTTGTGAGTCCATTACACAGATTCCCAAACCAGAAGTAAACATTACAAGAAAAAAGAAAATCCTTCAGGCTATTATCTCTCACGAATGTCAATACAAAAGTCCTGAACAAAATATTAGCAAACCATATTCGGCACAATGTACAAAAGGACAATGCATTCCAGCAAAGTGAGGGAGTTATCCTGGAACATTCAAGAATCAATTAAAGCAATTCAATGGACCAAAAATGAAAAATTATATGAACATTTCAATAGAAGACAAAAAGATAATTTAACAACATTCAACATCTATTCATTGTAAAAACTCTCCAAAACTAGGAGCAGAAAGAAACATCCTCCACCTCACAAAGGGCAATTACAAAACACCTACAACTAACGTCATACTTTACGATGAAAATCTGAAACTTTCTCCTAAAATCAAGAACAGTGCAAGGACATTCACTCTCACTTGTATTCAGCATCATACGGAAGGCCCTACCCGCTGGAATAAAGCAAGAATGAGAAATAAAAGTTATGCAGATTGGTGATAAAGAAATAAAACTCTTGATCACGGATGATATGATTGCCTATGTAGAAAACACAAAAGATTCTATATATTTAAAAAGCTTCTAGAACTAGCAGATGCATTCAGCAAGGTCACAGTATGTGAGGTCAATTCATTGAATTACTATACACCAGCAACGAAATAATTACAAAGTGAAAAATGTTTAAAGTACCATTTATAAGTACACTTAAAATAATGAAATAGGTAGGCTAAAATATGACAAAACATATGCAAGGTCAGCATGCTGAAAACTATCAAACACTGATGAAAGAAATAAGGTCTAAATAAATGAAGAGATATTCTGTATTCGTGAATCAGAAGATTCAATATTATTAAGATATAAATCGACCTGTTAAGTTCATTGCAACCCCAGTCAAAATCCAAAATCCTCAAATTTTGTAGAAATAGACAATTTGATGTTAAAGTTTATATGTAAAGGCAAGAGAACTACAAGTGCCAAAATAATTTTAAAATAGAAAAAAATTGGAGAACTCAAGCTACCTGATTTCAAGAGTCACTTTAAAGCCACAATAATCAACACAGTGTGCTATTGGTGAAAGGGTGGACACAAAGGTCAATGAACCAGCAGAGAGAGTCCCAAGAAAGATAGATCCTCACATATATGGCAAATTGATTTTTGATAAAGACTCAAAGGCAATTCAGTGGAGAAATGATTGTCTTTTTGACAAATGATGCTGGAATAACTGGATGTCCAAATGAAGAAATATGAAACTTGACCTAGACTTTATACCATAATCAAAAATCAACTCAAAATGGATCATAGATGTAAACAAAAGACCCAAAACTACAAAACTTCTGGAAGAAAATGTAGGAGAAAATGCATGTAACCATGGATTAGGCAAAGACTTCTAAGATAACAACTCTAACAAACAACCCACAAAAGAAAAATGTGATAAATTGGGCTTTGTCCAAATTTTTAACCTCTCTTTGAAAGTTACAGTTAAGGAAAATGAAAAATGAGGCCACAGACTTGGAGGAAATATTTACAAAGCATGGCTATGGTAAGAGACTTGCATCCAGAATATATAAAGAACTCTCAACATTCAATAATAAGAAAACAAACACTCTAATATAAAAATGGGCAAAATATTTGAACATTTTATGAAAAAATATAAACAGCAAATATGTACATAAAGAGAAACTCAACAGCATTAGTCATTAGGGAATTGCAAATTAAAGCCACAATGTGATACAGCTATTATAAAAACAAAACAAAAAAATCCAAAATAACAAAAAAACTGACAATGCAGAACAGCTGGAACTCTCCCACGCTGCTGTGGGAATGCAAAATGACACATCTACTTTACAAAGCAGTTTGGCAGTTCCTATAAAGTTAACATATATTTCCCATACAACCCAAGAAACCCAACCCTACTTATCCAAGTGGAATGAAAGCTCATGTTCACACATCAGTGTTTATGGTGGCTTTGTTCATAATAACAAAAACTAGAAACAACCTAAATATCCTTCAACTTGTGAATGAATAAACAAACCGTGACACATCCATGCGATGGAATTACACTCAGTGATGACCAGAAATGAACTTCGGATGTGCTCAACATCGTGGTTGAGTCTCAGATGAATTACACAGAGTGAAAGAAATCAGACTAAGAATTCTACATATTCTATAATTTCACTCATGTGGCTGGAAAAGGCAAAATTAAAGGGACTGACATGGGAGCTCTCACACATGGACCAATGTCTAACTTGAACTGGAGTACACAGCCCCTGTACTGGAGTACAGGGGGCTCTGAAGGGATTTTTTTGGGTGATGAAAATGTTCTATATTTTGATTATGGTTGATGGCTACATGACTGTATACATTTGTCAAAACTCATAAAACTCACCCTAAAGAAGTTGAAATTTTTTTTTTTTTTTTGAGACAAGAGTCTCACTCTGTTGCCCTGAGTAGAGTGCCGTGGCGTCAGCCTTGCTCACAGCAACCTCACACTCCTGGGCTCAAGCAATCCTCCGGCCTCAGCCTCCTGAGTAGCTGGGACTACAGGCATGCGCCACCATGCCCCGCTAATTTTTCTATATATTTTTAGTTGTCCAGCTAATTTCTTTCTATTTTTAGTAGAGACGGGGTCTTGCTCTTGCTCAGGCTGGTTTCGAACTCCTGACCTTGAGCGATCCACCCGCCTGGCCTCCCAGAGTGCTAGGATTACAGGTGTGAGCCACCACGCCCGGCAGAGAGGTTGAATTTTACTGTATATAAATTATACCTCAATTTTTTAAAACACACAAAATAAAGGAACCTCAGGGTAACCAAATAACTGATGAAGGTAACATGCCTTTATAGAATTATTCCAGTTAAAAAATGAAGAAAAACTTATGTGGTTAGAACATCACCTTTTGGAAACCAAGGTCTGGTTACATACTGCTGTGTAACTAATTAGGACCCTTCCCCCAAACTTAGTGGCTCAAAGCAACAAGTGTTTTGTTACATCTCACAATTTTGTGGGTCCTGAATTAGGGCCAGGCTCAGCTGGGCAATTCTTCTGCCCCACTGGCCATGACCGAGGTCACTCAGTGCTGTCTGGCTGACCGTGGGCTGGTCCATGGAGTGTAAGAAGCTCCACTCACACCTGGAATCCTGGTGGGGGCCAGTGGCTGGGCTCCAACAGCCCCTCTGCCTCTTCGGGTAATATTAGGTCTTTCTACTCTTGTGGTCTCCTCAGCCTACTGTGTTTCCCTGAAAATAAGACCTACCCATAAAATAAGCCCCAGCAAGATTTCTTAGCATTTGCGCAATAGAAGCCCTACCCCAAAAATAAGACCTAGTGACGGGCGTGGCCACGCAGCGCATCTGCACAACCCATGCATTTCGTTGCAGAGCGGGAAAGCAGACGAGCAGCCCTTCTCATCTGCCCCATCGTGACAGCTACTGTCCCAGAGGTGACCAGAAAGGTGTGGCAGCCCCACCACCAAGGTCGGCTCCCCCTGTCGGGTCCCGGCCACCCTGTGTGTGCTGCAAGCTGAGGCTGTGAGGGGAAAGTCTCCTCAGTGCAGTGAGGAGCGGGTCACTCTGCTCTAGGTATTGTGTGTCCCCAGGGGGAAGGAGGAGAGCTGTGGCTGCCACTTTATTATGATGATGTTCCAGAAGAAGACACAACTTAACTCTATTTGAATAAATGTAGATGGTTGTACCGTACTTAAAAAAATAACACATCCCCTGAAAATAAGCCCGAGGGTGTCTTCTTGAGGAAAAATAAATGTAAGACCCTGTCTTATTTTTGGGGAAACATGGTAGTAGTTAGATTCTCAGACAAGGGCCTGAGGCTCTAAGAGTAAGTGTTCCAAGAGGAAGCAGAGGAAGCCACTGGTATCTTAAAGCCTGGACCCAGAAACTGACACAGCGTCGCTTCTAGCAGATTCTACTGGCCAAAGCAGTCACAGAGTCGCCTGAGTTGAGAGAGGAGGACACAGGCCTCACCTCCAGGCAGGAAAGGTGTCAGAGTATTTGTGGCCAGCTTTAATCTGCCAGGAACCCCTAATGAATTTAATGGACTGAAACAGTAATTATCAATGGCTGCTTACATCAAAAAAGGAGAAAAGAGGAAATTAGATGTTCCATAACTCCTGCTGGAACCATACAACACTACAAAGGAAATAGTTCAGCTTAAGAAAATTGAATCTGAATCTGATCAAGTTCCTAGATTAACATACAAGGGACAAAGGAACATGTTAAAATATACCATGGGAGATAACATACAAATATACGTGTTTGTATGCATGGAAATACACATATATACACATTATTTTGTGTAGTCACACATCACTTGGTGGGGATGTGTTCTGAGAAATGCGTCAGGCAATTCTGTCATTGTTCAAACACCTTATATCAACATAGATGGTATAGCTGCCTGCACACCTAGGCCGTCTGATATAACCTTTTGCTCCTAGGCTACAAACCTGTACAGCATGTTGCTTTACTGAATACTGCAGGCAACTGTAACACAATGGTAACTATCTGTGTACCTAAACATAGAAAGGGTGCGGTAAAAATATGGTATATAGGACCAGAAGTTGCTCTGCATGAGTGAGTGAGAGGTGAGTGAATGTGAAGGCCTAGGACACTACCATACACTACTACTGTAGGCTTTATAAACACTGTACTCTTAGGCTATACTATATTTATTAAAAATATTTTTCTTTCTTCACTAACAAATTAACTTTAGCATATGATACTGTAACTTTTTTAGACATAACCTTTTAAAGTCTTAAAAACTTTTTAACTCTTTCATAATAACACTTAGCTGAAAACACAGATTATATAGCTATACAAAAATATTTTTTCTTAAATCCTTATGCTATAAGCTTTTTTTCTATTTTTAAAATGTTTCCATTTTTAGTTCTCTACTTTTTTTTGGTTACAAACTAAGACCCAAATGCACATGTTAGCTGGGCCTACATAAGGTCAGAATCATCAATATCACTGTCTTCCACCTCCACATCTGGTCCCACTGGAAAATCTTCAGGGTCGATAGCTGGCATGGAGCTGTCACCTCTTGTGATAATGATGCCTTCTTCTGGAATTACCTTTTAAAGCACCTGCCCCAGGCTGCTTTACAGTTAACCTTTTTTTATGATTAGAAGGAGTATTCTATAAAACAACAATAAAAGTATAGTATAGTAAATACATAAACCAGTAACACGGTTTATCATCAAGCATTATACACCGTATGTGCTACACTTTTACATGGCTGGCAGCACAGCAGCTTTGTTTACGGCATCATCACCACAAACACGTGAGTCATGCATTGTGCACGGACTCTACGATGTCACTAGGTGACAGGAATTTTTCAGTTGCGTTATAATCTCATGGAACCACCATCCTGTATGTGGTCCATCATTGACCAAAGGGTCATTATGCAGCGCATGACTGTATTCCACATACATAATTATTTTGTAATTACATGTGTGTGTGTTCAGAGGCAGAAAGAGCCCAGCATCCATGAGCAAACCTAGCGATCATATCTTTGTTTCCAAATGCTAGTCATCTCCCGAAAGGAATCGGGGCTCCTTGGAAAAACGATACTGGGGCTGGTGCATGGAGCCTGGAGCACTTCGTTGTACCGGAAAGGAAGGAAGTGTTCAAAGAAGATGGAAATTTATTTAAAAGATACAAAAACCAACTTGAAAGATTCCCACTTGGGATAATAGTAATATAAAAATTGAGAATAATCATCATAATGACTTCTCATTGGGGGAAACAATAAGGGGCCTGGGGGATCTTCCTGACAGTGGAGAGCCAATGAATACATACGACAGGTATGAAAAAATTTGGAAACTACCTTCTGGCCCCCACGATAATCGCTGGAGGGACAAAGCAGCGATGCCTGCCACAACTAGGGACTGTTCTGGGGGCAGAGGAGCAGAGTGCAAAGGCAAACCCTCCCCTGTGTAGCAAATGTAAAAGCTGGATAAAATGGGGGAAAAAAACCCACTCTTTAAAGACACTGAAAGTGTCCAAACCAGGCAGAAACTGGAGGAGAGTTTAATATAAAGCACAACTGGAAGCAGCAGAAATTGTGCATTTGTAGCTTTCTGACATGGGCTTATGCCCCAACCCATCGCTCCTCGCTGTGGAAATCTGGGGCGAAACCACAGCCTGCCGTTTCGAGGTATTATTATCAATCAGAGTTCAAGCAAGGAAAAGCGGTTGGAAATTTTAGCAGGAAATACTGCAGTGAGAGTTTCACAGAGGGAGCAAGACTTAAATTCTGGATGTAAACTCTACCTGATTCCCTGGCTGCCAAGTCACTCACGTATGTGCAGGGGAAACCTCAGGGTGCCGGTGAAAAAGGAGACAGACCCAAGGAGAAATCTTCTCTTGAAAGGTAGAGCTATACAGGAGGTGAGGTCTGTGAATTTGCCTTTTCTTTCTTCTTCCTTCTGAGTGCATTTCCCAACCACACACAGGCTGGGTAACAAAACACTGAAGACTCAGAGGCACGAAACACATCACAGGACAGACCCTAATGCCCACAGAGCAGCTGGAAATTTGGTAGAAACCCCAGAAACCAGAAGCCACGGGAGGGCTGATCACCATATTAAGCAGGCACAAGGAAGACCCCCAGGAGCCAGTCTTAAAAATGCAACACTGAGAAACCTTAAGAACAAAACAGAGATGTTTTTAAGGGGCTGCATGCCACAGGGGGGAAAACTTTATAGCTAGAATCCAGGCAGATTACTTGCCTGTTAGAACAACAGCAAGGCCATGGTCCTCAGAAAATTGTAGCAGGATCCAGAGTCCACACTGCATCATCTACAATGTCTAATTTTCAACCAAAAATTATCAGACATGCCCCTGAAAGATGCCAAAACAAAAACAGAAAACAAGACAGTCGATAAAAATTGAATTTGATGGAACCCAGATGTTGGATTTAGCAGAAAAAGACTTCCAAGAAGATGTTATAAAGATGTTCAGAGAATTAAAGGAAAATGTAATATAAATGAATAAACATATATGGAATCACAATAGAGAAATGAAAACTTTTGGGAGACATTCTAGAGCTCTAAAGTACAATAACGGAAATGGAGATTTTATTAGATGGGTTCAATCACATATTTGAGAAGGCAAAAGAAAGATCAATAGAAATTGCCAATCCAAAGAACACAGAGAAAAACCTTGAAGACAAATATGAGAAATGTTAACATCAATTAGATACTTGATATTAAGAAATTATTCTTTTAGGTATCGTATCATGTTATTACATATTATGTATCGTGGTTGATATTATGTAACATGTACCATGGTTGGTGTTTTAAAATATTTATTTGACATATTTTAAGATGAAAAGATTTGGTGATAGAATTTGCTTCAAAATAATTATGTGAGGGGGTTTAGTAAATACTAAACAGAATATAGATGACATAAGGTTGGCTGAATTGATAAGTATTGAAGCTTTATTTATTTTTTTTTGGCAGAGTCTCTCTCTGTTGCCCAGGCTAGAGTGCCATGGCCTCAGCCTAGCTCACAGCAACCTCAAACTACTGGGCTCAAGCGATCCTCCTGCCTCAGCCCCCGTAGTAGCTGGGACTACAGGCACACACCACAATGCCCAGCTAATTTTTTGTTTCTATTTTTTAGATGCCTGGCTAATTATTTCTATTTTTAGTAGAGACTGGGGTCTCGCTCTTGCTCAGGCTGGTCTCGAACTCCTAAGCTCAAGCAATTCTCCCTCCTTGGCCTCCCAGAGTGTTAGGATGACAGAAAAGAGCCACTGCACCTGGCCTTATTAAAACTTTATTGTTGCTAGTTTTCTGTATGTTTGAAATACCCCACAATCAAAAAATTAAACAAAATTAGCTCAAAAGCAAAAATGCCCAGAAATGGACTTTAGTCAAGTTTGATACAACAGCTTAGTAACATAACCAAGAACGTGTCTACCTCACTCACCTTCTCCCCTCCCTGCCCTCTCTCCTGCTCTCCCCTCTGCCTTCCACAGTATTGATAACACCTTCATGTAACATGCCCCCTACAGTTCCAGAATCCCCTTTCAGTTTGGGAAAACGCCTATTCTAATTTACCAAGATAACAAACTTATGTCACTCTGCCCTGGGGAAGACAGAATCTCTCTATTGGCTCTAACAGAAAGAAAAGAAAACTTCCCTTTCTCAGTAGGCCCCTGCATAATTCTTCTCATGTCAGGCCCCGATTTGGCTACATACCCACTCTTGAACCAGTCACTCCATCCAGGTGGACGGAATACACCAATTGCCTAATTCCACCCAATAACCCATGGCTGGAAATACCAGGGGCTGTATACCATAGGGGAGAGTGATTTTCTAAAGGAAATGTGAGGCTACGGGGTGGGGTGAGGGGTGTATTTTTGACAGCAAACCACAAATAACCCTAACAATTCCGCATTCCCATAACTGACAGATTGGTCCAGAAGAGGACATTCGACCTATGCTGCCACAATCAAATTCCTGCCTTACCAAGAAGGTGGGGTTGGACGGGAATCAGCCTTACCTTTGTGTCTGGACACAGGAGCAGGTGAACTGCCCGAAGCTTTCTTCCCTGACGTACAGAGAAAGCCTGCTTGAAAGCATTGAAAAATGAGGCCAGTGTAGCACAAGAAGCCAAGGTAATACATACAGGATGAGGCAGATTCCTAATTTCTCACTTGAGTTTCTGGCCCTAGTCACGCATGAAGTTGGATCAGCTCACAGATGTCCCAAATATATTAGCTAGCATTTCATTTTCTGCTTCTTATAGCTAAAAGAGCCTGAACCAATACACAGTGCCGTGAAGTGCGAGAGTGGCTATCGTGGTCAGGTTCTCTCTAAAGCAGACCCTGTGGTGGCAGTTCATGCGCCAATAATTAGGTATTTGCTCCCAGGAGAAACTAATAAGTGAAGCAAGGTGTAGCTTCTTGCAAAATCCCATTTCGTCATGACCTCAGGGTATCACTAGAGCATAAAACAAACGTCAGAACTGGTCTCACAGTGAGGCTGGCTTTCATGCTCGTGCACGCATCGGCCACCGGCTAGGAACTGCCCCAAGGAGACATACACTTTCCAACATTTCTGCTCTTGGGGAGTCCCTGGGAGGGGCTCCAGGAACCCAAGAGAGTCAAAGGGAACGTAGTCACAGGTGCAAGCCACCAGAAGCAAGGACTTCAGATTCTGGGAGACGAATGTGCTAAGCTGGTCTATGGTTCTAAGAGAATCTGGCCGGAGCACCACAGTGTCACCATGTCCACCACAGAAAGAAAGGCAAGGAAAAGAGGCCACATAGAAGTACACCAGGGTATCTTTTTCTGTTTCACAAGTTCTGGCCACAGGAGAAACTATTTAACCAGAGCTCAAACTGCTGGGCTTTTATCAGAGTGAACTGACCTGGGGAACGAGAAACGCTCAAGTCCAGCCAGCGGTAGCCTTGCACGCAGGTGAAGGGAAGTCCCCGACTCCAGCCCGCACAGCTGTTCCGTCCCACCCCAGTGGGGAGGGGCCCAAGGAACACCTACCTGTGAAGCTCCCAGGCCAGGGGCACAGCCTCCCCCCCCCCCCCCCCCCCCCCCCCCCCCCCCCGCAAAGACAGACTTAATCATGGGACTACAGAAGGCTTTCTCCTCCGACACCTGCCTACAGCAGTACCACACGCCTGTTTATAGCGGGTCCTTTTACCACACACATCATGCCCAACTATCAAGAAAAAAATCACCAGGCAAAAATCACAGGGTGAGGAGACAGAGAAAACATCCAAATCAGACTCACCTACTTCGGGGATGCTGGATTATCAGACTGAGAATCTACTACTACCACAACGATGACTGATATGCGAAAAGCCCTAATGGACACGGCGTAGGCATGTAAGGACAGGCTGGCCGTGAAAACAGAGAGTTGGGAATTCTAAGAAAGAATCAAAAACAAGTACTAGAGATAAAAACCACTGGCATAGAAAGGAAGAATGTTTTTGATGGGTGTATTTGTACATTGGACTGAAGAAAGACTCTGAGCTTAAGGATATCTCAATAGAAACCTCCCAAAATGAAAAGCAAATAGGAAAAAAAAAAAGGCAGAAAAAACAAAGCAGAACATTCAGGAAATGTGAGACAATTACGAAATGTGTAAATAGGCATAGTGGGAATACCAGAAGAAGAAGAAACAGAGAAAGGAACAGAAGAAATATTTGAAGCAATAATGATTGAGAATTTCTCCAAATTAATGACCCAAACCACAGATCCAGGAAGCTCAGAGAACACCAAGCATGATAACACCAAAAGAAAGAAAAAAAAACCAACAAGCTACAACTAGACACACATTTTCTAAACTACAGAAAATCAAAGATAAAGAAAAAAAATCTGAAAGAAGCCAAAGGAAATAAAAATCTTACTTTGTAATTCTTACAAAGATAAGAATTACATCCGACTTCTCAGAAATCATGCCACCAAGAAGGGAGTGGAGTTAAATACTTTCAGTGTGAAGAGAAAGAAGGCCTCCAATCTAGAGATCTGTACCCTGTGAAATTATCCTTCAAAGTGAAGGAGGGACGAAGAGTTTCTCAGATAAACAAAAGTGGAGAGGATCCGTGGCCAGCATGCCTGCCCCGCAGCAAATGTTAAAAGAAGTTCTTCAGAGAGAAGGAAATCGATACCGATCAAAATCTGCAGTGCCTTCTCACAGGTTCCTCTGTCTGATCCTGTCAACCGGCAGATTTAAGACCTAATCGTGCCCGGCGAGGTATGTGGGCGAGCTTACCTCCCGCCGGGGCTCCCCACAGCAGCAAACCAGGGGCGCAGGCTGCCCCACTCCCCTCTGTGAGGGTGGTGACCCTCATTCTATGGTTTCCCATCAGGTCTCTGGTTAGCAGCCATTGATAGCCATCGCTGGGGTTCACGGCTTCTTTAGGGGCTGCGAAGGAGCGATATGATAACCCGCTTATCATAACTTCTTCATCTGTTAGTGAGAATTCCTTTTAAAGCAGGGGTTGGCTAAATTTTTCTGAAAAGGGCCAGAGAGTAAATATTTCAGGCTTGACGGGGCCACATATAGACTGTCGGGTATTCTTTTCTGTTTTTTTAACAGCCTATTAAAAACGTAAAAATCTTTGCAGAAAGTAAACAGCACAGAAACAGGCTTCGAGCTGGATCTGGTCCACGGGCCTTCATTTGCCAACCCCTGTGCTAAAAAGGTAAGAACGTTTCCTCATCTGCTATCCGCTTGCCCTGAAGTGCAGGATGACCTGGACGAAGGAAGTGGGATTCTTTCCGCTTAGTCGCCTGTGTTGAGAGTAACCGGTTGGTGCCCTCCTGTCCTCCGAAGGTGACGAATTGGACTCCTGGCGTCACCGCCTGCCTCTCAGCTCATCTTCCACTCCAGGGAGTCCTGCAGCAGCCAGCTTTGCACAGGGCACGGCGGGGCTCCCGGCTGCGGCCACACCTCCGCCTTTCCGTTTTCTGTCCCAGAGCTCCAGGGACACTCAACAATGGCAGAAATCTGCAAGGTGCACACACCCAGGCAACCTGGAAGTGTGGGAAAATAAAGCCCCAGGGGCAGCCCTTGACCAATGCAGAACGAGCCAGGGGTAGGTCAATGCTTGCCCCTCTGTCCTAAGGGGGGCACCTTCTAGATGGTTCCTCCAACGGTCCCCTGAGTATATTGCCAACAGTACCCATCTCAGTATGGCAGGCTTGTCTGGGCCCGCCCCCTTTGCTGTTATTCCCTCCTGCTCCACGTTCCTGCCCACTGGGATCACGGCAACGTGGAGCCACCTGAAGTGCTGCCCAGCCACGATGCCTCCAGCCAGCTGTGAAGTGTGAGCTTTGGTCCCCACCCTAGTCATGGCTCCACGGTTGAGAGACAGTTTCATTCAAACATTCCCCAAGCTGTGCTGCAAATTTGTCTCCAAGTAGGCTACGCTGCTCAAAATTGTGGTGCTTTTAGCTGGACACGGTGGCACATGCTCCAAGTCCCAGCTGCTCAAGAGGCCGCGGTGGGAGGATCGCTTGAGCCCAGGAATCAGAGGCTGCAGAGGCTGCAGTGATCACACCTGTGAGTAGCCACTGTGGCCAGCCCGGGCAACATAGAGAGGCCCCCTCTCTAAATAAATAGATAGGTAATTTTTTTTTTTTTTTTTAATGTAGGGCTTTTCCACAGAAGAGCAGAAATACCAGGGGCCAGATTGCCTCCCCATGATTGAGTCAGGATTTTACTGATTCGTGACGTGACTCTTGCACCGCCTGGCAGCAGCATGTCTCCAGGACCAAGCAACACGGGACACCGTGGCCATCAGCCGACCTGCCATGGCCCAGAGGCCGCGGCCGAACCCCCAGGTTGCCAGGACCCCGCCTGCCACAAGGCGTTTGACAGAACTGTGTGAACATTCAGCCCAGTGCAGTGGGACAGAGCCCCCAACTTCTTCACATCATGACACACATGGACGATGACAATACTGTGTGACCTGTGACCGGTTCAGGGGTCAGCGATTAGGAACCGCTGCAGTGGAGGACTGGCGGCCCCCGCCCCTGGCCGATGCTCCTCCTCAAGTTCTGGCAGGAGGCCTCGTTCTGCAGGTTTTGCCCAGAGCCACGTGATCCCAGAGAGCAAAGGGGGATGCCACTGTGCCTTTCACGACCTCGTCTTCAAAGACACCTATCGTTATTTCTGCTTCGTTCTGTTCATTAGGATCGAGTGGCCAAGCCCAGGCCACACTCCACGGATTCCGCTTTCTCTCTGTAATTTCACCTTTTCGACGTCTGCCGGTTGCATGTAAAGTGTGTACCAAAGGGACGGTGTACAGAGGTGTGTCTTCTACTTTATCAACCTATTGTATTCCATTAGTTTATTTTTGGATGTTGAACCAACTTGGCATTCCTGGGATAAATTCTACTTGTTCATGGTCTACAGTCTTTTCCATACGTTACTGGATTTGGTTTACTTTGGTCTTTTTCAAATTTCTGTAAGTGGAAGCTTAGGTGATCGATTTCAGACCTTTCTTCTTTTCTGTGATAGCATTTCCTGCCCTAACCTCCCTGTAAGCACTGATTCAGCTATGTCCTGTACGTTTTCTTATGTTGTATTTTTGCTTTAATTTTGTTCAAAATATTTGTTTACTTATGATTTCTTCTTTGACTTATAAGTTATTTATAAGTATGTTGTTTAATTTTAAAATACTTTGGGTTTGCTCAGGGTTTTCCTGTTGTGAATCTCCATTTTAATTCTGTTGTGACCAGAGAATGAATATACTTTGTATGATTTGTCTAGAAATTTCTTGAGTCTTGTTTTGTGGTCCAGCTTATGACCTCTCCTGGAGAATGTTCCATGCGCTCTTGGAAAGAATCTACATACTTTAGCTTTGGGGTGGACTTTTCTATAAATGTCAGGTCTAGTTGGTAGATAGTGTTATTCAAGTCTTCTATATCTTTATTGATTTTTTTATTGTGATAAAAAACACATTACATAAAGTTTACCACTTCTAAGTGTTTAGTGATGTTATGTATTAATATATTCACCTTGTTGTGATACAGAACTTTTTCATCTTGCAAAACTGAAGTTCTGTACCTATTAAACAACAACTCCTCCCCCACGCCCCTCAGCCCCTGGTAACCACCATTCTATTTTCTGTTTCTATGAATTCAGTTATTTTAGATACCTCATCTAGGTAGAATCATATGGTATTTGTCTTTTTGTGACTGGTTTATTTCATTTAGAACAATGTCCTCACGGTTCATCATGTTGTAGCATAGGTCAAAATTCTCTTCCTTTTTAAGGCTGACGAATATCTACTGCATGTATATTCCGGTCTTTATTTATCCATGCTTCCGTCAATGGACACTGGGTTGTTTTTACCTGTTGGCTATTGTGAATAGTGGGGCTATGAACAGGAGCATGTAAATATCTCTTATAGACCCTGCCTTAAATTCTTGTGGATATATATACCCAGAAATGGATCATATGATAGTTCTCCTTTTAATTTTTTAAAGAACTGCATACTATTTTCCACAGCTGTCACACCATTTTACAAGCCCACCATTGCTGATGTTTTGTCCAGTTGCTTATCAATTATTGAGAGTGAGGTATTAAAACCTCCAACTGTTATTATTGAATCGTCTATTTTTTTCTTTCAATTCAGTCCCTTTTTGTTTTATGTACTCTGGGTTAATCAACAGAGGTTGATAGATACATATACATTCATAACTGTTTCTTTTTTTTTTTTTTTTGAGACAGAGTCTCACTTTATTGCCCAGGCTAGAGTGAGTGCCGTGGCGTCAGCCTAGCTCACAGCAACCTCAAACTCCTGGGCTCAAGCAATCCTGTTGCCTCAGCCTCCCAAGCAACTGGGACTACAGGCATGCGCCACCATGCCCGGCTAATTTTTTTTTCTATATATATTAGTTGGCCAATTAATTTCTTTCCATTTATAGTAGAGATGGGGTCTCGCTCTTGCTCAGGCTGGTCTCGAACTCCTGAGCTCAAATGATCTGCCCACCTCGGCCTCCCAGAGAGCTAGGATTACAGGCGTGAGCCACCGCGCCCAGCCTACATTCATAACTGTTATGTCTACCTATGTATTGACCCATTTATCATTATGATTTTTCTCTAAAGCTTTAAAATCTGTTTTGTCTGATAGTAACATAGAAACTCCAGCTCTCTTATGGTCACTGCTTGCATGGTATGTCTTTTTCTCATCCTTCTGCTTTCCACCTATTTCTGTCTTAGAACGTCGGCATTTCCTCTATAGACAGCATATTGTTAGGTCTTGCTTCTTCACCCAGCATGACTCTCTCTGCCTTTTGAGGTGTTTAATCTGAATTAAATTAACATCCAATAAAATTCCTGATATGGTTGTGTTTCCACTGTCATTTTCCCCTTTGTTTTTTATTTGTCTCATGTCTCCGTTGTTCTCTTATACTGCCTTATTTTCTGTTAAAGGTGTTTTCATGAACAACTTTACCTATTGATTTTCATAGTTCACTATTTTTAAAGTTTTTTCATGAATGATTGCTCTAGGGATTACAATGCACATCTTAATTTAGCACAGTCTGCTTCAGAATAGTACCAACTCGATTTTGGTAAAATACAGAAACTTCTCTCCAATATATCTCATTTCTCCCCCATTCTTTTGCAATAAAACAGCATTACAATTATTGCTTTACCCAATGTTATATATCTTTAAAGGCAAGAGAAGAACTAGAGTCTATTTATAAACTTTTATATTTACCATTTCTGGTATTATTCATTTTTTGTTGTGAATTGAACTTAATGTCTAGTGTTACTTTTAGCTTGAGGAATTACCTTTATTATTTTTTGTAAGGCAGTTCTGCTAGCAACAAATTCTTTCAGTCTTTATCTGGAAATGTATTTATTTTACTTTTAGTTTTGATATTTGCTACATATAAAATTCTTGGTTGGCGGTTGGCTTTATCCCAGCGTTTTGCATATGTCATTCCACTACCTTGGGCCTCCATTTTTCTGACGAGAAGTCAGTCATCTGTCATATTTCCTTTGTTGCTCTCAAGAATAGGACCACACATAGACAAATATGCCACAGATTCATACTGTTCTTACTTGATATTTAGTAATTTCCATTAATAAATGCTTCTCCGCTTGTTGTATGCCTTTGGTCTATTTCCAGAGGCCTGCAATGGCTATTTTTGACAGTTTTGTCCAGCATCATTGCTGCTTTTGAGGGTCAGGATTTGTTGACCTCACTCTGTTGTCCTGCAAGATAGGAGAAAATGATCCGTTATTTGCAGATGAAATGGGAAACCACTGAGATGTGTTTAGCAGAGGAGGGACATGATCAGATTTGCGTTTTAAAAGAGCACTTGGGATACTCATATTAAGTATTGTTGCATAAGAAATTATAACGAATTTATTTGCTTAAAACAACACACATGTATTATGTTGTAGTTTCTGTAGAAAATGTGGAAGCAGCTTAGCCAGGTGGTTCTGACTCAGGGTTTCTCATGAAGTTGCAAACAAGATGTCAGCCGGGACTCAACTGGCAGTGGAGACTCTCCCCCAGGGCTCCCTCACTTAGCTGTCGTGGGAGGCCTCGGTCCCCCACCGTGTGTTTCTCTGTAGGGGTGCTCACAACCTGGCATCTGGCTCCTTCCAGAGCGCGATCTGAGGGTGGTGCGGCCAAGATGGAAGTCCCAGTGTCTTTTGTGACCTGGCCCATGAAGTCCCCCGCTGTCATTGCTTTATTCTATTCATTAGGAGTGAATCACTAAGTTCAGCCCACACTCAAGAGGAGGGAAATTAAGCTCCACATCTTGAAAAGAAGAGTATAAAAAAGCTTTGTAGATATATTTTGTAACCCATCCTGCTGCTGTTTGGAGCATGGATCATAATAGAGCAAGGACAGATGAGTCAGATCAATTTGAGGCTATTGTCACTGCCCAGTTGAGAGCTGGCAGACACCTGGACTAAAATGACAGCTTAAAGAGGGAGATGAGCAGATAGATTTGAAGTTAACTTTTCCAGTGGATCTGATGCAGGGTTTGCCTTTGGACTGGACAGGAGTGGAGGGGAAGAGAAGTTAGGAAGACTCCCAGGTGTCTGGCATTGGTACCTGTGGAGCTGGGAGCCCCGTGGCCTGAGAGGGGAAGACGGCTCAAAGATGGCATTTGGGGTGCTTGCAGAGATGCTGAGATCTCAGGGGAAATCTGGTGATGAGGTCAAGAGGCAGTTAGGTCCCTTAGATACACAAGCCGGCAGATCAGAGAAGACAAGAGGGCTGGAGATGCAAATCTGAGAGTTATCCCGCAGACGGTCTCAAAGATGCAGGTGGATGGGATCCCCTAGGGAGAGACTGGAAGTACAGCAAGAGATAGAGATGGAGTCCTGAGGAACTACGATGTCTAGAGAATAAGCAGAAGGACAAAAAGGAAAGGCATTTGAGAGGAAACAGCTGATGGGGTAGGAGGACAGCCAGGAGAGTGTGGTGCTTTGGATACAGAGGAAGGACAGCACTGTATTTCAAGATGTTTGGAGCTATCATCTTTGTCAATAACTGTTGAGAGATTGAATAGAATTAGAGAAGTTTTTTTTGACATGGAAAAAATGGTGGCAGTGATATGAAGGAGACAGAAGACGGATAGGAGTGGGTTGAGGCCGGGCGTGGTGGCTCACGCCGGTAATCCTAGCTCTCAGGGAGGCCGAGGCGGGAGGATCGCTCAAGGTCAAGAATTTGAAACCAGCCTGAGCAAGAGCAAGACCCTGTCTCTACTAAAAATAGAAAGAAATTAATTGGCCAACTAAATATATATAGAAAAAATTAGCCGAGCATGGTGGCGCATGCCTGTAGTCCCAGCTACTCGGGAGGCTGAGGCAGGAGGATTGCTTGAGCCCAGGAGTTTGAGGTTGCTGTGAGCTAGGATGCCCTGGCACTCTAGCCCAGGCAATAGAGTGAGACTCTGTCTCAAAAAAAAAAAAAAAGAAAAGAAAAGAAAAAAAAGAGTGGGTTGAAATATGATTAAAAGATGCAAATTTTAAGAATTAGGGTATTTATTATATACTCACTGGGTAAGACCTTTCAAACCGCAATCTATCTGGCCTCCTAAGCCGCTCCCAATGGTGTTCACTTCATCCTCATGCCTGCCTTCATCTGGGTTACCGTCACCTGGATGTTTCATCAATGGCATCCTAACTGGTCTCCTAGCCTCTGTTTGCTCCTCTCAGAATCTTTCTCCAAAGGGCAGCCAGAACAAGCCAAAAATCTGTATCTGATCATATCACTCTTGTTTAAAAGCCTTCCATGGCTACCCATTACCCAGGACATAAAGTCCCAACCCCTGGCAAGTTTCTAGGGCATCTGGCTCTTCCCTTCTTCTCAGGCATCTCTTTCTGGTCTCTCTCTCTCTCTCTTTCCTTTTTTGTCTGCACTCCAGTCATTTTCTTTTACGTCATCTTTTATTTTCTCTACCATGCTTTATTCTCTTTGTCCTCCAGATTCAAGTCTTAAGTCTTGGCCAGGCATGGTGGCTCATGCCTGTAATCCTAGCACTCTGGGAGGCCAGAGGATAGCTTGAGCTCAGAAGTTCAACACCAGCCTGAGCAAGAGTGAGACACCCCCATCTCTTAGGCAGCCTTCGTGACGCATGCTGGTAGTCCTAGCTCTTCCAGATGATGGCTTGAACCCAAGAGTTTGAGGTTGCAGTGAGCTGTGATGACGCCACTACACTCTACCTGGGACAACAGAGTGAGACTCTGTCTCAAAAAAAAAAAAAAAAAATGCGTAAGTCTCAGCTTAAACATCATTTCTCTGGAAAGACTTTCCTTGACCTCTCTTTGAGGTCCCTGCACTTCTCTTATCATCAAAGACGGCCTCTTTTTTCTTTATTTCTGCCATTGGCACTAGATAGTGTCCTTGGTTCAGCTTTGTCTCAGCAATGACATCTAGTAGGCACTAGGTCACAATAGAAGGCACTAAGTAAATATTTCTTGACTGGATTAAGTGAAACCAATTTCTCATTTCCGTGGAAATTCTCCACTAGAATTTTTCTTAAACAGGAAAATGCCTTAAACGACTTTAGGAGTATTTATTTTAAGTAATGCAAGCTAATTTGCACAATCTAGACATGGCTTTTCAAAATCAACAGGTCAACAATATCTCAGGAGGCAAGATACATACTCAATTATTCTAATCATTTCTACTTATAGACTGAAGGTAATACCTTCATTACTGGTTAATAATAAATGGATTAACCAACCTTTAGGTTGAGGGAGAGGTGGGTTAAATAATCCTTGATTCTATAGGCACAATTAGTTATACATATATTAATTTGTCTGCTTTCAATTCAGGCACCATTTAAAAAAAAATCCAAGAGGAGAGGTAGTAGGAGTTTAACAGCCATCTATTCTTTGCAACATTTGGAGAAAGCAAATGAAAATGAATCCTGAAACAAGCCAACAGCAGGGGCGTTCATTAACTTAATACACTTTAATCTTGTGACTAGAAGCTGGAGCTAGATCCATCGAACTGGAGCTGCAGACTTCCACCTCCAACCACCTGCAAGACATGGCTACATGGGTATTCTGTTGGCACCTCTAATTCAGCACGTCCCAATCTGAACTCCTTATCCTTCTTTGCAGAAACCTGCCCCCTTCCTGGGTTCTGTCTTGCAGTGGGCCATCCGTTGGCACATGGGCTGGAAGTCTCAGCAGCATTCTCCCTGCCCCTGCTCCTTGTCCCTTTGCCCACTCCCCACAAGGCTGCTGGGTCCTCTGGACTCTACCCAATCTTACAGCTGCCTCGCCCCTACGCAACCCTGTTAACTCTCACCTAAGCCTCTTAACTTACATCCTCACCTCCCTTCTGTAAGGCCTCCTCAGCTATGGGAAATGGCTTTGAAAACCCAGATATGTCTCGCCACTCCCTCAAAGCAAGCAAACCAAAAAAATCCAAATATTTCATCTTCCTCATAATTACTAATACTTACTGAGCACCTACTGTGTGCAAGCTCTGTGCTCAGTGCTTTGCATACATTATTGCATTAAATCCTTGAAAATAACCCTCTGTTAATAAAGACCTAACCCCCTACCAAGATCTGGCCCAGCTTACCTTGCCCACCTCACCTCTTTCTCTTTGGCCTGCCAGGTGTCAGTCTCAGTGGCCTTTCTGATCCAAGGACACATGTCAAGCCTTTGCCTTGGTAGTTCCCGTTTTCTAAAAATGGTTCCCTCCTGGGTCTTAGCTTGCTCGACCTTTTCATCACACGACTCTCAGCTCCAATATAAGTTTCTCAGGCCTCCTCTGATGACCCCAAGGTGTCAGCTATGATCACAGAATACTAGCCCTTGTCACTGTCATTTCATTTGCTTCCTCTTCAGTCCCTCAGTAGAATGCAGACTCCATCAGGGCAAGGACCATGTCCAATTGCTTAACCACTGAGCTCTGGAGAGTGGCGCGGTGCCAGGCACTTACGGGATACACCATAAACATCTGTTGAATGAATGAAAAGAGTGCATGAAAGTGTCCTCCATGCATGGTTGCTGTCATCAATTTCTAGAGCTTGTTCTCTAATGCTCTTCTCTTACTGACATGGGCACTACCTCTCGAAGAACCCAGAGCTGACCGTGCTAACCGCCCTGCTCAAAACGTTTTGTGATGGTCACCAGGCTGTCATTTCCTATCCCCCTACTTCACCCCAGAAAGCATCGTCTGTTACCCTTAGCAACCACTTCAGGTAGGTCCCCTTTTTCAGGGTCGCATCATGATTTCCGTGGCTCTAGGCACTTTTGCTTTTGTGGGCCCTTCCTGCATTTAAAAAAATTAAAAATTCTACTTTCCACTGCGTGTAAAAGTACTTTTTACCGATAGTAAAGGAAATTTAAACATTGTGGTGGGTCCCAGACACTGTGACGGAGCTGTCCTCGGTTGTCAGATGGGGAAACTGGCACCCGCAGCACCAGAGAAGTAGGGACGGAGTTGTGTGCCTGTTCGAAACTTCCATCCAGAGCTCGAGTCCCCGAGGCCCACGCCGGCTGAGCTCCCGGGTCCCCCGGGGGCGTTCCCTCCGCGCGGTCCCTTTGTCCCAAGGCCCGCCCTCAGGCCCGCCCCTTCTCCAGGCCCCGCCCCTCGCCAGGCCCCGCCCCTCCCCAGGCCCCGCCCCGCGCCAGGCCGAGGCGCGTGGCTACAGGGGGCGGTGCCACGGGCCGCGCGTGCGCCCTGCCACACCGCGCGCATGCGCCTTGCTCGCTCGCGGGAGAGAATGGCGGTTCCCGCGCCGGCCGCCATCATGGAGGAGGACTACTTCGGGAGCGCGGCCGAGTGGGGCGACGAGGCGGACGGCGGCCAGGTGAGGGAGGGCACCGGGCGCCCCCCGACGAGGGTCGCTCGTTTCCGCCGCCGGGGTGTGAGCGCGCGCCCGGCCCCGCGCGGCCACCGTATGGTTCAAGCACAGCCCGCCCCGCCTGGCCACCGGCTGGACCCCGCGACCCCCCTGGGCCCGGCAGCGCGGCCCCCTGGGCCTCCGCCGTCTCACCTGTAGGATAACTGGGGCGGGGGCGAAGAGGAGGAAGTTCCCGTGGCCCTGAGGCCCCTGTTGGCCACCCACCCTGGGACAGCCTCAGTGCTCTGCGCTGGTACTTCCTACCAAGTTTGTGTCCCAAGGCGGTTGGGACACAAACTCTTAAGGTGGAGGATGCGCCCAGGAGCCACACAGTGTTAAACAAAAAGTACAGTTCAAAACTCCAGGCAGCATCATGGTGAGAAAGTAGAACTTTGGGCACACTCCTACATGTGTTTTACTCTATTCTGAACCACACTCTTTTCAGCACTTTGGGCTGATTTCATCTGCCTTTAGGCCAAATGACAGGATTTTCTGGCTTGACCTTCTAGGGTTTGGAGCGAGAGCCCAGGAGGGATCATTCTGTTCTCCCCTAAAGACAGGGGTTGGAAAGGCTCGGCAGGGAGCCCTAGTTTGGCCCGTGTATCCCAATCTTATTCTAATCTTAAAACCTACCTGAGGAGCATGATTGAAATACTGCTTCTCAGGTCCCTCCCCTGAGGTCTGGAGGGGAACCTAGGAACTTACCCTTTTAACTTTATCAAAGTTAGAGTTGTTTGGTAAATACTGAACTGATATTTTGAAGGAATAAAGAATGAAATGGGGTTTAGTTTATTGAACAGGGGCGGTGATGCAGCGAAGGCATTGGAGCCCAGGTATAAAGATGCAAAGACAGGTGGTGTGTTTCAGGAACTGAAAGTTTCAGGGCCCTGTGTGGTTAGTTGTCTGGTGGAAGCAGTGTCAGGAAGTCAGTAGGGAGCAGATTCTTGAAGGGCCTTGGAAAGCTGCTAGATAGGATGACCTATTGAAGAGTTTTGGGCCAGGAGTGACATGTGCATGTTGGATTTGCATGTTGGATCATTCCATACTGTTGAAGGCTTATAGTGGAGTGGATAAAGAGTCAGATTTAGCTAATTGAGAGGGTAGGCCAGGTGCTTCATATATTATCACTTCACATACTCAAGACTTTGTGTTGGGTGTTACTTTGCTCAATTTTTGTAAATAAAGTGAGACAGAAGACTGAGTGACCTGCCCAAGGTTACGAAACTAACAAAGGAAGTAATAAGGATCCAAACTCACATCTTGTGTCCATTGCCACTTCATCAAACTGTTGACCATCTGAAGTGGTCCAGATGAGAGGGACTGAATTAGCTTAGTGGTGGGCTGGTGTTCGGGACATCTCGCACAAAATGTCATAGTGCTTCTCACATTGAGCCCTTGAGTCATAAAATGTTAGAACTTGGGCATCTCTAAGGGGATCATCTAGTCCAATGCCTTCATTTTAAAGACTGAGCACTCGAGTTACTCTCCTCAGCTCATGCAGTCAGGCCTAGACTCCACTGATTGGTTAGGGAATCTCATATTTGGAGAATTTTAATAATGATCCTAATATTGTCCATTGACTCAAGTGGGCTGTTATTGGTGAAAGGGGTAGACCAGATGTTTGTATCATGTTCATTCTGTGACTCTCCTTGGAAGAGGAATGGAAAATTAGGAAAGGTGATGGAAGGGTGGCATGAGCTGGATTTTTTTTTTAATATATAATTTTTTTTAACTTTAATTTCATAATTTTCTTTTCAATTTTCCCAAAGACCTAGCTCCAATAAGCTGGATTTTGAAAGGTAGTTAGTGACCCTGATTTTGTTCTCTTAATGCCATGTTACATGGATTAGGGGAGGTGTGAAGATGTGAAAGGAAGCTTCTGTGACTTTAAGTCTGCATAGAAACTAAGAGCTACTGAAATGCAAATCGATTAGTCTGGCTGCTGGTTGTAAATGGGGAGTGGTGGGAGGTGAGACTGGACAGGTGAGCATGTAGGAAGAGCAAGGTCAGCACAAGTTAAAGCTTAGATGCTTTTTCCTGAGTGAGACGGGAAACTTTAAGCAGAAGGATGCCAGATTTGTGGCTTAGGAAGATCACTGTAGCATCTGTGAAAGAAGACTGAAAGGAAGGAATGAGATCAAGACATTAGGGAATACTGCTACTGCAAACATACAAAAATAAGGAGGGGTTGAGGTAAATATGGAAAGAAGGGCCACGTTGGACAGCTAAGTGGGAGTTAGAAGTGATGTGTCTTCGTGATAGGACGTGGGGGTAGGGTGAGGGAGCAGAAAGTGAGGATGACTCCCAGGTTTCTCGGTAACAGGTGGATGATTGAATTATTTACTAAAATGTGGGTTGTAGGAAGAAAATCTGTTTTCAGGGAGATGAGGTCAGTTTTGGACCTACAGAGCTTGGAGTACTTGTGAGATGTCTGAGTGGAAATGAGAATAGACTGTTGAATAATTAAGTGTGGCACATAAGGGTGGCTGGCAGGGGGAAATTGATCCAGGCTAAATACTAGATTTATGATCAGGAAGATGGCATGACCCAAATGACCCAAGATGTGGTGGTAGAAGAGGTGAGAGCCCAGGGTAGAATACACATAAAAATGAGTCTCAGGGTGAAGTCCAGCCTTCCTTCACACCTGTGCTCAAGGTTTTCCACACAAATATGGTCTGAGAGAAGATTCCCTAGTCTTCACTATGAAGTCATAGGCCTCAATCTGTTCCCAAAGCACTGCTTTCAGAATGTTAATCCAGATCAGGAGGGAAACTTTTCTGTAAAGGGCCAGATAGTAAATATTTTAGGCTGTGCATATCTCTGTCACACTACGCAACTCTGCCCTTATAGGGGGAAAGCAGTCATAGACAATACTTAAAAGAATGGACATGGCTGTGTTCCAATAAAACTTTATTTATAAAAACAGGAGAGGCCTGGATTTAGCCTTGGGCCATAGTTTGCTGATCTAACTCTTACTCCGTTATATTAGGGTCAGTTGCATGAAGGTTGGTCTTTCCTACTAGCTTGTGAAATTCTTTGGTGGAAAAAGCCATGTCTTATATTTTCTCAGGTTCCCTAGGTGATGAGCACAGTGCTCAGTACAGAATAAGTGTTCAGAAAGTCTCTGCTCATGAGTTAGGATGACAGTGTTACAGCCGGACAGACCTTGGGATAGTCCAGTCCATCATCGTGTAGATGTCAGCAGGTGAGGAAGCCTTCTTCACCGTTAGGTCCAGAGACTCACCTAAGGTTGCTCCCACACAGAACTGAGACTAGGATCCAGGCAGGAGTGCGGATTTAAGGCAAATTAGTGATCTTTACTTTGTAATGGTAAATTGATGGCTCATGCCTTCATGAATCACTTTGTTAGTCTTTGTTGGAAAGCACTAAATGGCACATATGAAATAATAGAACAATAATAATAGTTAACAGCTACTGAACTTTTACTAAATGCCAGGCATTATGCTAGGCTCTTCCCAAAATTGGCTCGTGGGATCCTCACAACAGCCACAGGGCATAGGCACTATTATTATCTTTGTTTAGCGGAGGAGGAAATGGACACCCAGAGAGGTTAAGTAACTCATGTGACCACTGTCCACGGATGCCAGGGTGGTGTTGCCATACAAGCCCACTCAGTGCCACTCTGGGTCCCATTTCCTCAGCTGCTCACTACTTGCCCATCCATGTCATGAGAGTGTTATGAAAGTCAAATGAAATAATGTGTGTAGAATATTTTTGAAATGGGCAGCATCATATAGATTTAGGGTGAGATGACAGAATATCTATATTAATGAAAACGTCATGGCTCTTGGCATCTACCAGCAGCAAGAGGATGATTCAGGAGAAGGCGAGGATGATGCCGAGGTCCAGCAAGAGTGCCTGCATAAATTTTCTACCCGGGATTACATCATGGAACCCTCCATCTTTAACACACTGAAGAGGTATGTGAGGAAGGCATTTGTACTGGCAGGAGAGTAGGGAGTAATTCAGAGAAAGTTTTGTGGCAGACCCAGAAGGTGACATTGAAGTAAGAATAACATGATACAGGAACAAAAGGCTTCGAGGGTCCCACCTCTGCCACTTTACACGTCTTAAAGCCTAATTATCTTCCTCCTTGTTGTCCATCCCAGGCTCACCTACGTTCCCTCTGGTGTAATTGCTGCTTTGTTACTTTTCCTAGGTATTTTCAGGCAGGAGGGTCTCCAGAGAATGTTATCCAGCTCTTATCCGAGAACTACACTGCTGTGGCCCAGACTGTGAACCTGCTGGCCGAGTGGCTCATTCAGACAGGTGCTCTGTTGGTAGCCCCTGTCCTGGCTAGTCACCACCCCCTCCTTTAAATAGGCCTTTGGACCATTGTAGTGCTGATGAATTGGAAATACGTTCTTTATTGTCCTGGTTTTTAAGACTTTTATTAGTAAGAACTGAACTTCTTACCCAGTTTTATCTGCTTAACTCTTATCTTGATTGATTCAATAATTGAGGTTTTCAGTTAGCCTGCAAACACGATTCTCATTGAGCTGTTTTCTCTACCATGCTGTAGAATTATAGGATTATACAGTGTATGTTCAGTGTGTTATTTTCAAGATGTCTGTTGTAGCAAGTAGTAAATGACCGATAATTTAGGATTGGTGATGATTATGGCTTTTAGCTAATATGATCAAAGTAGAACCTTACTGCAAATCCACTGAACTGAGTGCAGATGACGTCACTGAAGTAAGTGCTCTCCAGAACGAGTCCATTCGATGCTGTCAAGGTGATCAGGTGCAAGTGTGCCTCTCCTGGCTGGCATCTGCTCGCTCCTCCTGAGCAGGGCTGTGTTTCTCCACCCGCACTTGTCTTATCCTCAGTGAGGTCTTAAGGGTGTTGCTTCGCTTTCCATGCGGACAGGTGGGCCATCCTGTGTGTTCTGCTCTGTGCTCCTTTTTGGGTCTTACCATTAAATATAATTAACTGTTTTTAAGAGTTTCAGAAATTTTTATAAATGGTCAAAAACAATTCTGTGACATTTGATTCACATAGAGACTTTTGACTTTTCTGTAAAGCATCAATAATGCAGTGAATTGCGAGATTGCCATTGTTTGTCTAGTTGCTTTCATTTCTTTTTCAGGTGTTGAGCCAGTGCAGGTTCAGGAAACTGTGGAAAATCACTTGAAGAGTTTATTGATCAAACATTTTGACCCTCGCAAAGCAGATTCTATTTTTACTGAAGAGGGAGAGGTGAGAAATCATTTTCCTTTTTGTAGTGTCAGTTCCTGGGATCTTTCTCTGATTCCATGTGTACAGTGAAGTGTGGCATATCACATAAGTATTGTAAGAGTTGGGTACTAAACCAGGGCCTGCTGCCGAAGTCACCTGCAGTCAGAGCTGCCGTTGGATTCTGTCCTCGCTGAAGTGAGATGCGTTCACACAAGAGGCACCCAGATGCTAGCATGGAGAGAAGGGATAGCAGGCTCTCACCATCTCCCATTTCAAGCTGACTCTGGGGCATAGCTCTTGGAGCGGTTTGCTGTATTCATTTGAGTCCTCCAAGAAGCGCATGCAAAGACGGGGCTAGATGTGTAAGAGGTTATGGAGGAAACAGCTGTGAGGGAAGATGGGCAAGGGCTGGGGGAGCCAGAATATAGGTCTGAACCTTGAGGGCAAGAGGGAAGGAAGGAAGGTTGATAGAAAGAGTCTCAGGCCATGGTGCAGTTTCCAGAAAATCTCAGCCATATCAGTGGGGAGTCTTCAAGCCATAGGTGCCCATTCCAGGAGCCCATGTCTCCTGGACAGGCCTGTTTTAGAGGCCCTGCTGCCCAGAGTTAGTGGCTGGAAGCAGCCGTGGGGAGCCTGGCTTTGGCACAAATGGGATGGCAGGTTCAGAATGCAGCACCCGAGGCCGTCAGTCCCACAGGAGAGCTGAGTGACACATTTTCAAAGCCACTACAGGTGGTAATGGGCCAAATCACTTGTACCATGTAAATGGCCTTTTTCTCTTTCACCAAGGCCCAAGGGCATACAGCTGATATAGCACGAGTTCATTGTGTGTCCAAGGCAGCCCCGCTGTACATATGCTTCCACTGGACTCTCGAGTGTCTCCTAGGAAGTGCCTTTTAGTACCCTCTTGGGCCGAGTTGGATCTTCTGAAAGCTGTGAGTGGGCCTCAGGGGCTCTCCTGGGCCATTCAGCCAATCGTGTGGCCATGGCCAGCTGTGGGTCTGCTTCCTCTGAAGCTAGACTCATGGGGGCTCTTCCAGTGGGGATATTCTTTGATTGTTCACACAAGTTAATCTTCACTTAAGCTAAAGCTAGGCCTCTTATCTTACCGTCTGTTTGTTTGTTGGCAGACCCCAGCTTGGCTTGAACAGATGATCGCACACACCACATGGAGAGATCTCTTTTACAAACTGGCTGAGGCCCATCCAGACTGTTTGATGCTTAACTTTACTGTTAAGGTAGGAAGAGTTCTGGAATTAGAGAAGAGATAAAAGTGTATGAACGAAGGTTATTTTTGGTTGTTTGGTGATCTGTTTCCTTTGAAAATTCATATTTGCTTTTTTGGTAAAGGTCTTCATCGTTTCACTTTAGTAAGGCTTACATTGAGAAAGAAAAGCATAAAATTTGTATCTTTGTTTTTGGATCAGCATTGACTGTGCTTTAGGACTTGGTAGGGACATTCATAGAGCTTGTTGTGTTCTGAGCGGAGCCTTCACACATGCCTCTTACCTGTGATCAGCCCAGTGAGAAGTGGGGAGGCTGGGTCACAAACCCAGGTGGGAGCAAAGTGGGCACGAGAGCGAAGGTTTAGACCTGAGGCCAGCGCCTGCCTGTCCACTCTCCATGAACACTGAGAAGCCAGCTCTCTGTGGAAGGTGCGGCCACGGCACGCTGATCGTTGACTTGTCTCTGTGTGGTAGCTGATCTCTGACGCAGGGTACCAAGGGGAGATAACCAGCGTGTCCACGGCGTGCCAGCAGCTAGAAGTGTTCTCTAGAGTGCTTCGTACTTCTCTAGCCACGCTTTTAGACGGAGGAGAAGAAAACCTGGAAAAAAACCTCCCTGAGTTTGCCGTAAGTGCTTTACTTTATGAATCTCAGGTTAGACAGAGGCTGTGTAGGTCTTTCGTTTTCAAGCATGAAATGCTCCTTCCCATTAGAGACTCTGCATTGCAGAGGGTGCCCTCCAGGATAACTTCCATGCCTGAGAACTGTTGAAGTTTGGCTCTTGTCCACTTGTCAGTGCTGCAGTAGTGAACACCAGTCCTCTTTCCCTGCAATCTTGCAGAAGATGGTGTGTCATGGGGAGCACACGTACCTGTTTGCCCAGGCCATGATGTCCGTGCTGGCCCAGGAGGAGCAAGGGGGCTCTGCTGTGCGCAGGATCGCTCAGGAAGTGCAGCGCTTTGCCCAGGAGAAGTGAGAGGCCCTGTTTTTGTTCACCCTGTCCCCCTTAGTGCTCCCATCAAAACCCTTCCTATGGCCCTTGTTCCACAGCCAAAGCTTCTAGCTCCTTCTATCTTGACTCATACGTAAACTTCCTTTCATCCAATAAAGTAAGAATGGTTTTAAGCACACGTGGAGAGCTTGCCTTCTACAGCAATGCTTTGATGCCTGTTTTGTGAAGTACTTGATTACTCTCCAGCCCACTGATTACAGACCTGTACTTTCTCAGGTTGGGTTCCTCAGTGGCAAATGGTAGTCATCCTGAAATAGCTGTTCAGTGATCTAATTGTTACATTGTAGTCCATATCTTACAGAAAAAAATGAGCTGCTAATAGCTTTATTTTCTACTAATACAGTCTTTTTTAAAATTATTTTATTCTACTTTCTTTTTTTTTTAACATTCTGAGACATTTCTTTGCTTCCATACTAATAGAGTCTTAATGAGGTATTAAAAATTATGTGATTCCTTCTATAGATTCAGCAAGCTGTATTTGAATCATTCTTTCCCAGTTTGCTCTAGATGTTGTTTTCATGGGTCAGTCAGTATACCAGTGAATGACAGAAATATGGAAAAACAGAGAGATCTCAACAATCCAAAACAGTAAATGTAACTAAGAAAAAGAAAGAAGAAAAAGCTGCTTTGTTAATGACAGGATTTGTGGTTTTTCCCATCAAGAGGCCACGATGCCAGTCAGATCACCCTAGCCTTAGGCACAGCCGCTTCCTACCCCCGGGCCTGCCAGGCCCTTGGGGCCATGTTGTCCAAAGGAGCCCTGAATCCTGCCGACATCACTGTCTTGTTCAAGATGTTCACAAGCATGGACCCTCCTCCTGTGGAACTGGTAAGTTTTTCTCATCTTAATAAGATGGGATGCCTTCAGTGCTGACTGGCTGGGTTGCTTTGGAAAGTCTGTGTTTACGCAGTTCTCTTAAGTCAGTGAATGCAAATTCCTATTGAAATGTTTCCATTCCTTTTCCTGGTCCTTCCTCACTACACTGAGCCTTGGAACATGTTAGGGAGCCGTGCAGGGGTGGGCATGAGTAAGCATGCGCAGCTCCTGCCATCCTGCTCCTGGCCATGTGTGTCTCTGCAGATCCGGGTGCCGGCCTTCCTAGACCTGTTCATGCAGTCGCTCTTTAAACCAGGGGCCAGGATCAACCAGGACCACAAGCACAAATATATCCACATCTTGGCTTATGCTGCAAGTGTGGTTGAGACCTGGAAGAAGGTAAGGTACTATCAGTTCTGAGAATTTGTGGACTTTTAGGAGACAGGTATCCTCGTCTGCTTCGGTATTACTTGGGAGTTTTAGCTATAAGAAATCTTGAGCCTGTCTAGTGTCAGAAATGTCTGTTCTACTGTTTGTGCATAAAGTAGTGAAAGTGCTAAACGTCTCAAGAAAATGTGCTTTGCGTCTATAATAATCTGCAAACTGTAATTTGAAGTGTGACTAAAAATATGAAACTAATTTCCATGAGCCACAAACACCAGTCTCATTAGTTTTCAGTTTCTATACACTGTGTGACTGTAAAGTTTGACAATTAAATTAACTCCCAACTTCAGAAAAGGGGAAAGTGATTTGCAGAGAGATGCAGCAGATACCAGAATACCCCGGCAGCAGGGATGTGTGCTCCGCCGGGATTCAGCAACTTGTGTCTTTTCAGAACAAGCGAGTGAGCATCAATAAAGATGAACTGAAGTCAACATCAAAAGCTGTTGAAACTGTTCACAATTTGTGTTGCAATGAGAACAAAGGGGCCTCTGAACTGGTGGCAGAACTGAGCACACTTTACCAGTGTATTAGGTAAGCAGAATGAAATGTTTCTAAACTCAATCCTTTGGGGAGGAGGTGGTTTGAGTTTTCATAGTAGAAGTTCAAATAACAAAAGCTTCTGAGATCCTTATTTATTTTTTCTTTTTTAAATGTATGTAGAGAATTTTAAACAGTTTTAGCAGCATGAGTAATTTTCAGGTGTTTACTTGCCAGAAGTCTGTTCAGTAAATCCTCACAAATAAGACTAAGTAAAGGAAGACCAGCCAGAATGACACAAATTGCTTTTAAGAAAAGGGTCTATTTATAGTAAAAGTTATCCCAACAAAGTATTGCTTAGATAGCAATGATTTGTGATTATGCCAATTACATAGACATGTCCTAGGAAGTGTGTCCTCTTAGGCATTTAAGTCTCTCCCCTATTTGTACTAGGGATGAAGACAGGGTTTGCTAAGTAAAGGTAAACTTCAACCCAGTCCACCAAACTCACTGAGTGTTTCACATTAATGATCTTTTTCCAAGAAAGTGGTTTAAAGTGAGCTGAGCATTGAATTCCACTCCTCTCCCTGCAAGTCTCATTAGACTGTGTTCATGAACCAGCGGCCCCCCCCCCCCTCCCCGGGCAGAGCACTGTGCAGGGTGGATTGATGGGGGAGTTTGAGTTTGTTTTTAGCTTTCCAACCCTTTAATGCTTTTCTGGTATGTTTTGGCATTTTCTTAAGGGAAGCATTCTGCCTTGTTTACCTGTAGGTTTCCCGTGGTAGCAATGGGCGTGCTGAAATGGGTGGATTGGACCGTATCAGAACCAAGGTACTTTCAGCTCCAGACGGACCACACGCCAGTACACCTGGCGCTGCTGGATGAGGTGAGAGGGCAGAAGGGTCTGTCTCCTGATGTTTATTTTGGCACTTACTTCCCTTGCATCTGTTCAGGGAGTGTGAAGGATACTGTTTTCAAAAATAGTTATTTCTATCCTAAATGAGGATTTTCCTTTAAGCATCATGTTTCATTGACTGCATAGATTTCTCAGTTTTTACCAAGTGTTACTGGAAGGACGGGGTGTGGCATAGAAGCTGGCCGGCCCTGGTCAAGCGTCCAGGACCATCCTCACCAGCAGCTGTCTTTGGCGGCTGTGACAGTGACTGTGGTGCCGTGTACCCCGAGTGACCACACTGCTCAGTGAGGCTCCCTTTGGCATGTTGTAGATCAGCACCTGCCACCAGCTCCTGCACCCCCAGGTCCTGCAGCTGCTTGTTAAACTTTTTGAGACTGAGCACTCCCAGCTGGACGTGATGGAGCAGGTGAGCGGGCGCCCCGTGGGGTTCATCAGGGCTGGGGAGGACCCCATTCTAACCAGTTCCTCTGTCTTCCGCAGCTTGAGTTGAAGAAGACCCTGCTGGACAGGATGGTTCACCTTCTGAGTCGAGGTTATGTACTTCCTGTTGTCAGTTACATCCGAAAGTGTCTGGAGAAGCTGGACACTGACATTTCACTCATTCGCTATTTTGTCACTGAGGTCAGCAATGCACCGTTGGTTTCATGTTTCACATGTTTACGCTAGCACCCTGCCCGTTTTGGCTTAATTTAGTTCATTTTGTACCTAACTCTGAGAACTGTGCTTTCTGATAATCTTGGTGATGACAATGACAGATACCAATTTACCAACTACCTGCAGGACTGTATTATGTGTTTTACCTGCAGTCCCACCCTGAGTGTCTTATGTTGGAGGCAGGTGGTGTCTCCAAGGAAGCTGGGGGGCAGGGGGTGGGATTTTCTCCAAACTGATTGCCGTTTCTCCTGCACGTCGGGCTGTGGGAGGAGTAACCCCCTGCCTTCCCCGCACAGGTGCTGGACGTCATCGCCCCTCCGTACACCTCTGACTTTGTGCAGCTTTTCCTCCCCATCCTGGAAAATGACAGCATCGCAGGCACCATTAAAACAGAAGGTGAACATGACCCTGTGACAGAATTTATAGGTAAGGCTGATGTAAATATCCTTTTGCTGCAGTAGTAAATGTCACTTTTTACCTCTTGTTTCTAACCCAGTGACTGTTTTCCTTCTGTTAAAGCTCACTGCAAATCTAACTTCATCATGGTGAACTAATTTGGAGCATCCTGCAGAGCTGAAGCAGAACATTCCAGGAGACCAGTGGTGGAAAAACCCTTTCAAGAAGCTGTTGTTTTAAGAGAATCAGCATCTTAGAAATGGGCTTTGCTGGGAGGCGGCGGGTAACTGTTTTAAAAAGGAAAATTTTAGCAGTGTAAGGGGAAAACTGCTGATATGAACAGCCCCTTCTCTTTGTTGTACACCCAGTTCTGCCCCCGAGTCCTGTGTACAGTGTAGGAATGAGGCTCCCGTTACCTCCCAGGGTGAACCCACCCGGCAGGCAGCCCAAGGGTGGTGGGAATTCAGAAACTGAGATTTCCAGTGAACCACTTTCAAAGTTGACCTGAGTTTTCTCCCAAGAATGCGAGAAGTTAGTTGATGTTTTATTATAATTATTTTAATTTGCTAAGAATAAATTTTTAAAAAGCCTTTCTGCTGGGTTGGAGGGTGTGGGTCCTGATGCTTTGTTGCTGTCTTGTGTAAATGAGGCTCGCTCAGGCACGGTCCAGTGTGAAGTCTTTATTCATCACATGGGCAACCCCCCCACACACACTTTTCCAAAGAGACTTAAGAACTGGTGATGAGTCTGAACTATTTTTCCTTTTAAATGCTGTATTAGCAGCCAGAGTTGCCAGATACAAACACTAGGCCCTCCACTGAGGAAGACTGAGGCCCATGATTTCCTGTCTTGTCACTTCCTCACCAGGCAGCCGACTGTGGTTAAGTCATCCCATTTCAGCTCTTAGGAATGCTCTTACAGCCAATACCAGCCTGTCCTTATGTTGGCAGGTGCCCTTTCCAGGTGTCCAGAGCCATCCCAGCCATCTGGTGTTGACATTCAGTCACCCAGTTCTGCCAGCCAGTCTAGTGCCCATAACCCTCGGACCCCTCTGGTCATGGTTCATGATACTACTTCTTAAAACACTGCTGTTCCAGGAACGTGACCTTAAACGATGGGGTCCCCAAACGTACAGGACTCCTCAATAGCGAGGTTGTAACTGGCGCCCTTCCCATCCTTGTAGGTGCTGGTCACAATCTTCATCCATCCTCTCTCACCCTGTGGGTAGAAGTGAGATGGTCATTGACACGCAGTGTCCTGCCATCTGCCTCCATCCCTCGGCCCAGCCTCGAGGACATGCAGGGTCCAGACAGCCTACTCAGCCACCCTGTACCCTTCCCACGACCCCTACTTGGAAATCTCCAACAAAAGATGTTGACGCTTTAGACCTAATGACTCATCTACCTAGTAACAGCCCCATTTGTAGTCATTAAATAAAGAGAATTGACATTTCATCACTTCCATGTTAATCATTGCCTCCCATTTTGTAATAGTGAATTTCTATGTCTAAAACTATTAATGGCTAATACTAGGTCTTAAAAATTAAAGCTCTGGCAGTGGAATTTTAACCCAACTCAAAAGTGTTTTTGAAAAACCTACATAGTTTTACCTAGTGAGTTCAAAACTGTGGCGGGAGAAAGAACGCAATGGCTGTAAGGGAAGAAGGCAGTGCTGCCGGGCGGCGATTCCCCGGGGTGCTCTCGGCCATGCTGAGAGTTGTAGTTGGTTACATGGGGGGTTGGGCGGGGTCACCTGGGGGTGGAGGCCAGGGTTGCTGCTGACCACCCTACAGTGCACAGAGCAGCGACAGCTCCCACACAACAAAGAAGGAACTAGCCCCCAAAGCCACTCGTGCCACGGCTGAGACTCTGGGCTGGACCAAGAAAACCCTCTGCTGAAGGCCACCTTTTTAAAGCTAAAAGTCAGCAGAACCATTCAAGTGAGAGGAATACCAATTCTTTTCCTAGGTATGACCTTGAGAAAGTGAAAACATCTTACCCATGGTTCACCCCATGAATTCCGGACAATCCAGTACTCAGTCCCATCACTGACACCCCACCCGACCACGGAGATAATGTGGTTTATGTAGGCGTCGTCATGGTATTCGGCGTAGATGCCCCCAGTGTAGTTAGCCATCTTTTCGGTTGCCATTATACCGCAGCTGCAGGCAGGCAGTTAGAAAACCAATTACTGCTCTGAACTGGAAGAATCTACCGTCATTACAAATAGTATGATATTAACGTGTAAATCCAACTGAGATAATACATATCAGACGATTCTGAACAAATTGTTATTCACACAGCGTCTTCCCTGCTGAAATGGCCCATCACGACACTCACTACAGCTTGGAGAGCTTTCCATCTGCATTTCACCCAATAACCCCGGGAAGAGCCAGATTAGTTACTAGTTTTGCTTCTGAGAAAAATGAATTTCTTAGAGGTGAAATCGTGGCAGCTGTGTCTCAAGCCCAGTGGATAAAACTGGCCAGAAGGAAAGGGGTGAAGACACACACACGCCTGCACACACACGCTGGCGAGGTCTCAACTGGTGCAACTGCTCACCTGATGGGGCCGTTTGCATAGATTTCCGCCATCATCTTCTCCCTGCCAGACAGGGAGCCATAGTCGCCCACTCTCCAGAGGGTGTAGTTCCGGATGGCGTGGCACTCTTTGAATTCGGTGCATGTCCCACATTGGTTAAACTTGTCACACTCTAGGGGAGACCAGGGAAAGTCAGCATGAGACTGTCTCCTCATTAGCCCACTAACAAAGAAGCTGCCAAATCCACTCTCCACTTTTCTAATGTAGCCTACCGTTCATTAGCTAATAATAAGTCATCTTGCTCTCAGGTGCTGTTTAATTATGCTCTTCTTTCAGCTGCAAAGGATTTATAAAGAGCCCTCCCCCAGGAGGGCAGAAAAGAAATAAGACGAACACGAGCACATAGTAGGCACTCAAAGGTTAGCCTTTTTTTCTCTTCTTTTAAAAGCTGGGACAGGACCTTTTCATAATACTTTATAGCTGAAAATTGAGTGTAATCAAATTATTATTAAGTGCAATCAAGATGATTCTATTGCTCGTTAGTGAATAAACATCCCAATACATCTAGTTAGAAAAAAAAGCATTTTCTTGTTTTTGGTTTGAGAGGTATCCAGATTTAGGCTTAAGGAAAAGAAAGAAAAGGAAGACAAAAAAGAAAAAGTGCAGCTCTTAGTTCTGCAAGACACAATCACTGTGCTCTCACTTTATATACACCCCATCTGCCCAGCCCACCCTCGGCCTTTCTACTGCTTCGGTGTCACCTGTGTTTGTCACAGTTACACGGCTGTCTAGATTCTTCCCCCAGGACAGTAAAGTCCTTGAAGATTAAGTCCTTGGCTTCCTTGGCTCCTAGGACACAAAGGCCCAGTGCCCAGCACAACAGGAAAATGGCGCTCTGTGGCCACCTCTGCTCACACTACAGAGGCAAGACCGTTGCAAACAGCCAGGTTCCTGAAGGGCTGCACCGGGCCTTAGGCGCAGGTGGGCTCACAGGTGTGGCCGTGGCTGGACGAGACCAGTCTGGGGTGGAGGGGAGGGGAGGCCCCGGGGACCCACTGATCCCTGATCTGTGAGATTCCAGAGCACACTGGCTTTCCCTCCTCCCTGTCATCTGTCCCCATTCTGGCTCTCTGACACATGCTGGGGTTGCCACTTCAACTAAGGACTCGCCTCCAGTCCAGGAAAATTCCTTCTGGAGGGACGGCAAGGCCCAGGGGCAAGGCAAGGGACCGCTGTCTGCATGAGGTGGTGCCTAGAGCACCCCGAGCCGCATCAGGGCACACAGGCAGCGAGTCCGCCTTCTAGACCAGGGGAGCGGTGGGCAGCAAAGCACGGGGACCCCTCCCATTCTCACCCCCCACCGTCTCCAGTGGCTTTTTGAGTCTTCCCAGCTCTCTGCTCTGGCTGAGGGAGATCTGAGAGTCAGGTGGCTTAAAACTGCCACTTGTGGGTTTGGGGTCTCGACTTTTCCTTCCTTTGGTTTCCAAGGGCAACAGCCTAAAAGCGATGTGCCAACCACAGGGCCCCCAGGCCAGCTTGAGTCTGCTGGTCCAGGTAGCACCCTCTCGGTCGGCTCCAGCCACACTGGAAGGCGCGCGGCCCCTTCCCTGGGAGGGAAGCAGGCCCAGGCTGCCTTCCAGCTGGGCCCGCTGGCTTCTAGCTTGGGGTGGCGGCCTCCCCACCTGCTCTCCCCACCAGCAGTCCTGGAAAACCGACTCTTCCCTCCCCAAGGCCCACCTGCGCCTCTCCCCTACAAAGGCTCATAAAACCCCCAAAATGCCAACATATCAGAACCCAAATACCACATCCGGGCCTCTCTGCAGGGCCCTTCCCACGAGGCTGCACACACAGGGGCGGGCGGCCCGTCAGAACCCTGACACGCCAGGCCATTTTGACAGCCTTCGTGACACGGAGGGGCTCCAGCTCCGCCCCAGCCCCACGGGGTCAGGGTGGCAGAGGGGGCTTCTGCAGGGAGGCCGGCCTGGGGACACGTCCCCTAACGCTCAGGGGCCCCAGCCCTCCCCGGGGGCCCCAGCCTGGGCTCACGGCCACACTTTCTCTAGGAAGAGGGGGCTGGGGCCGGGGCCTACCCTGGTCCTTGGCCTGGTAGTTGTTGCAGGTCTCGTCCGGGATGCCGTGCTTGTGAGCGTACTCCCACACCGGCAGGTCGTTGCCGCCCTCGCAGGAGCCGGCCTGTCCGCAGTCGAGGACGTGCTGCACCGAAAGCAGGGTGGAGGGCCACGCACCCTTCCTCTTGATGTTGATCCGATCTGCAACAGCCAGCACCCCCGTCAGTGCCCGCCCGGCCCGGGCGGCACGCCACCCCCACCGGCTTCCCTGAACAGAGCTCCTCCCCCATCACAGAGCTGCCTGTTTTGTTTTTTTTTTTTGATACAGGTCTCACTCTGTTGTCCAGGCTGGAGTGCAGTTGGCTGACCACAGCTCACTGCAGCCCCAAACCCCTGGTCCCAAGTGATCCTCCTGCTTCAGCCTCCCAAGTAGCTGGGACGACAGGTGTGCACCACCACAACTGCCTAATTATTAAAATTGTTCTGTAGAGACAGGGTCTTGCGATGTTGCCCAGGCTGGTCTCGAACTCCTGGCCTCAAGTGATCCTCCCACCTTAGCCTCCCAAAGTGCTGGGATTACTGGTGTGAGCCACCATGCCCAACCAGACTTGCTTTTCTTTAAACAGCCGTTGTCTCTCCCCCATTCGACTACCCTTTGAGACAACCCCCACGCCCACTGTGCCTTCAGCCCACGCTCTCCTAGCAGGCTTTCGTCTTTTCCTCTCCTCTAACGATCAACCCTCCATCCAACCTCTCACGCCCCAGTGGGGTGCTTTTAAAGCCACAAGAATTGGGTAGAAACCATACTTGGAGAACCCACACAACCATTCTGTTTTTCACTTTCAGTGGAGCATTTGGTAAATTGTCAGATATTCAACAATTATAAAATAGGCTTCATGTTAGATAACTTTGCCAAACTGTAGGCTAACCTGTGTTCTGAGCACGTTTAAGGCAGGCTAGGCTAAGCTCAGGTGTATGAAATACATTTTCAACTTGCGATATTTTCAACTATGGTGGGTTTGTCCGACGTAGCCCTATTTGAAAGTCAAGGAACATTTGTAAATGTGCGATGCATACAGTGCAATGAAGAAAAATCAAACGGGGAAGGAATTCAGGGTCTCTTTACAAAGGTGGCTGAGGGGCCCCCATGGCGGTGATGCCTGGAGGAGGGAGGAGAGACCGGTACCCCCTGGGTGAACAGGGAGCATGAGGCGTACAGGGCCAGATCGTGTAGGCTCCAGAGGCCATAGAAACATTGGCCTTTTGTCCAGGTGAAACCATCAGGGTTCCAAGGTGAAGAGCAGCGTGATCTGACTCAGCTTTAACAGGCTCATTCTAGCGAAGTGAGACCAGACGGTCAGAAGGCTGGGCAGTGAGGCCAGGTGAGAGGTGGCGGGAGCAGGTGACTTCTGCAGGTATCTTGAAGGTAGGACCAACAAGACTTGTGGGTGAGTTGTATGAGGACGGGCAGTAGGAGCCAGGAGCACCTCTGGGCCTCTGAGCAACCCAAACGGGCCTGCGGTGCCAGCCAGGAAGGAGGAGCTGTTTGGACCGGAAGGCCCGAGGCTGGATGCGTCAGGTGTCTGGGTCAGGTGTCTGGGCGAGCAGGTGAGTGGGCAGGAGGGTGTGAGGGTGAGTTCAGGGGAACGGAGGAGAGGACAGGAAGGAACCGCCAGGCGTGCGGGTGGGAAAGGCGGCGTTTCAAGCACAGTCAAGGATGGTGGGGCCTGGGGATGGCCCCTGCCCTGCCTCATGGTGGCCCCCAGAGATGGAGGGCAGTGGGGTTGAGGCTGGGGGTGCAAAGTCGGAGAAGAGGAGCCTCAGCTACCTCCCTTGCAGCTGAGAAGTGGGGCGGGGGCTTTCGCCCACTTGTTCAGTTCAGAGGGCGCTTCCCTGAGTGGGGGAAGGGGGTCTCCTGTGCAGGGGGGGCGGCCTGGGTGGAGGGCTGGGACGCTGGGCCCCCGGGACAGGAGGGAAGGCACACTATGGCCCAGCTGCATTAGCTGGCAGGGGCGCAAGGCCCCCGTGGAAGTCCCCTTCTGGTGGCTTCTATTTTCTCAGCGCAAGAGGAAGCAGGGGCCTTGGCTGCTGCCAGAGATGCTGGAGTCTCACAGAGCAGGGGGAGGGAGCAGCCCTCTGCAGCAGCGGACAGTCCGCTCTCGAACTGCGGGAGGCTGACCCCTGGCCAGCGCCCAGCACTCATCAGACAGCTGACAAGCCACCTTTGGCCACTTCCTCCCTACCCTGAAGTCCTTCGCAGATGCAAATCTTGTCACCTGACTCCCTCTCAAAGATAATTCAAGGCTTCCCTTTCCAGTGCTCTGCTCACCCTCACCCCACCCAAGGCTGGGCCTCAAAGGCTTTCACTTCCTCAGTGGGCGCCATCCTGCGCTCCCCCGACCTTGCCCGGCCTCTGCCTCGGCCCGCCCACGCCGCCCGCCTTGCCAAGGGCTCGGAGCTTCCCGCCGGGCAGGCCCTGGCTCCATGGCCGCCCCAGTCGGAAGTACGCTCGGCCCCCAACCAGGCCCCCAAGAGACACAGGGCCAGGCCACGGCTACAGCCGGCCAGCTCCCGGGTCCAGACCCCTCCCTCAGCAGGAGCCCCTCACCCAGAGCAGAGCCCAGCAGAGGCCTGGCCCAAAGCCCAGGCTTCTGGGCTCGAATCCCAGCTGTCGCCACCAGGGCCAAGTCTCCAGCCTCCCTGCAAAGAGCCTCGGTTTCCTCATCTACAAGTTGAAAGCACTCATGGCAGCGAGGAGGCCTAAATGAGATGATGACACAGGAGCGTGCCACTTCAGCGGCCACACTGTGTTAACCCTCTCAACACGGACCCTACACAGCAGGCCTGGTGCCTGAGGTACCAAGGCCAGGGCAGGAGGCAACAGCCCCCAGCACTTCCGGACCAAACTCCAGCCAGCATGAGTCCCTTCTCCAGTGGCGTCCGGGCTCCTGGAGAAGGGGCTGTTACTGGGGAGGGCAGAGTCCTTCCCAAATGCCTGGGGCTGGAGGCTGCCTCCCTTCCCAAGGCAGGGCAGGCCCCCGGCCTCCACGGGAGCCCCTCCCCCTTCCCGCAAGCCTTCCTGCCCGATGGCAGCCAGAGGCTAAGGTCCAGATGAGAGGAGAGCCAGGCTGGGGCAGTGACAGGGTGGGGCCATGGCTGCGCCAGCCAGGCTCACTCCATACTCCAGGCCCAGGACAGGCTTTCATCTCAAAACTGCTGCTGAGAAGCAGTTTCACTTCCCTGTCCCCAGGACAGGCTGGGGGACCCGTGATCTTGCATTTCTGGTTCCGCCCAAGTGGCTGAGGTCACAAGCTTTAGGGGGAGAAGGGGACCTGGGAAACACTGGCTTCAGTCACCCAAAGGCCCTGGGCGGCCCGCCAGGGAGCCCCAGAATGACCCAGCTTGGGTCTCTTCTGCAGAGGGCAAAGGCCAGCTCCCCTGGGCCAGAGAGGCGCAGGGACCAGCCAGCCCAGGCTGACCACTGGCACAGAGTCGCAGGCTCCTGGACCCCTGGGCAGTGGCTGCCTGCGCTGAGCAGGAGGCAGCCTGGACCGGCGCTCCCCGCCCAGGGTCCGGGGGCAGCCACCGACCTGCCATGGCGCTGGTGCTGCCGTGGGCCCAGCAGGAGCCGCAGTACCGAGGGATGTGCTGGTTCCTGGTGATGCTGGCATAGTTGACGCCATTCACGTTGCGCCAGTCCCAGCTCTCGGGCAGGTCCGACGGGGACAGGTACTCGTAAGGCCGCGGGTATGTCCTGGGAAGAGACCAACACCACCGACATCAGCACTGGGGCAACCAGAACCCCCTCACAGGGGCCAGGGCCCCGGCAGCCCTCTTGCGCCCCTCCTCCCTCGCCCAAAGGTGAGGGGGTGGGCGAGAGCCCCGCAGCCACCAGGTGTGAGATGTGAGAGGACAGGGTGGGAGTCCCAGCACTCTCCGCACGGCAAGGAGGGAAGCTGAGCGCTCCTCGAGCGAGCCGGGCGCTGGGGACAAGCCCCAAAGGCCACAGGGTGACGCGGGCCTGGCTTTCTGGACAGGTGGGGCTCGTCCAACCCCACAAACACCAGGGCTTCCCCTGGATGTGCAGTCGGAGGGACCCTCGAAACGATGGGGCTGGATCTGGCGTTCCAAGGCCCAGGGGCAGGGTCCCTGAAAGGCAGGCCAGCGCCCAGGCCCCAGGATGCGGCCACGCCTCCCCTCCCCCCACTGACCCCCGCCCCGCGGGCGCCCACCTGCGCCCCAGCTGCGCCAGCTGGTCCCCCCGCAGGGGCCGGTAGCAGGTCTGGCCCGGGCGGAAGTAGAGGCCGGCCTGCGCCGCGCCCGCCAGCAGCACGAGCAGCAGCAGCGGCCCCGCAGGCCTGGACGACGCCATGGCCCCCGCGCCCGGCCCGCCCCGGGTCCCGCCCCGGGTCCCGCTCCGGGTCCCGCTCCGGGTCCCGCCCCGGGTCCGAGACAGGGCGCCAGAGGCCGCTCCGGATGCCGCTCCGGATCCCAGATCCCGCGCCAGGCCGAGCCCACTCCGGCCTCGCCCGCACCGCGGCCCTTAAGGCGCAGCCGGCCGGGACACTCCCCCGGGGCGGGGCCGACCCCCTCCCACGCCGCCCCGCCCGGGTGACCCCGGCCCGCCCCGCCCGGCCCGCGGGCAGCGCCTCCTCCACGCGCTGAGGTCCAAGGAGCCCCACCTGAAGCTGGGCCCCCAGGCCGACCCGCTCCAGCCCCCAGCCACCTGCGCGGGACTGTCACGCCCGCTCACTTTCCTCGCCCCACACGGATGGGAGCTCGGGCGCTCTCGCCTCTGCCCCAGCCTGGATCCTCCGGACCCTCCCGCCTCCCCTCTGGGCCTGGGAATGCGTGGGGGTCTGGAGTCCTGGGAGGAGGCCTCGGCCGCCCAGAATTATGTCCTGGCTTGGCTTTCTGAACCCCGTTTCCCAAAGGCCCAGGCCCTTTCTGGGGAGATGTTTACCTTTCACAGAAAAAGAAGGTGGGATCGTCTACCAGATGCCCCTGAAGGAAGATTGCACTTGGCACGCGAATCCTGAGTTCTACATTCCGACTGCCAAAGAGCTTGGAAACGTTTTCTGCTGACAAAACTCTTCTTAGTCAAATGAGGAACCCAAAGCAGAAGTGGGACCCTCAGGACTTGGTTTCGTAACTAAGGGCCCCTCGTGAGCAGTTGTCACAGGGAGTGGCCGCACAGTGGCCTCCTGGTCTCATCAGAAAACAGTCCTGCTGTTCTGTTCTGGGGTTTCCACAGGCCTGTGCTGTGGGTCCCCTGTGTGGGGTCCTCAGGTGACTCTCACGTTCCTTCTCCCTCCTCAGCGGGCAGCTGCCCCATCCCAGACCCCTCCCTCTGCCTGTGCCAGGTGAGCACCAGAAACCACGGTGGCTGGCTCCTTGGCTTCCAGCACTTTCCGAGGCCCCCTGTAATCCCCCCGGGACCGGGAAGGCTACCTGGCAGCTCCTGTCAGAGCAGAGGGACACCTCAGAGGCAAAGGCCAGGTGCTGCTTTATCTGCCAGAAGTTCCCAAAGAGTGGTCGCCCAGGCGAAGTGTGGGCACGGGCTGATGCATCTTTTGCGTTCTGGGCAGTCGCTCATGCTAACAGTCAGACATGAGGAGGTGGGGGGTGGATGGGTGGGTGGCTCCCTGGGCATCCCGAGAGGGACCCCAGGTGGAGCTGGGGGTGGCACGGGGACTGGGCCGAGAAAGTAGCACAAAGCGACCTGCCAGCCGGGGCTTTCCTCTTCCCGCACCAGCTCCCTGGCTGCCCAGGCCGTCCTGTGATGGTATCAGGTGGCATCTGCCAAAGTGGTAGGTTTTTGGTATCCTCTAAAGAAAAAGCTACAATTTCACAATATTCCCCCAGGTACCCATAGACGGTCAAGATCCGGTTGGCACGAAGTCCGCGCACACGTTCTATAACAGGGGGCACAAACGCCGGGGGTGGGGGGGTTGGGGGGAGGACGTGCCCCGGGCTCGTCCTTGGCAGCCTGGGCTTCGGTGGCAGAGCTGTCATCCCTGGTAGCAGGAGAGACACGCCCAGGTTACAAGCTCGTCCACTCACGCGGTGCTGGGAGACACGGGGTGCTCCGGAGATGCCCTGAGGTCCTCAGAGCAGCTCCACACATGTGGGAGGTGTCGGGCAGGTGATGGGCAGGGCCAGCAGTGCAGGCAGCTGACCCTGCAGGCCCTCGGGGCCGGCTCAGAAGCACCCAAACACGATGGAGGGCAGGGCTGGGCAAGGGCCCTGCGTGTCCACTGTGCCCGGGGCCCTGCAAATGAAGCGACCGATCTACTGATCTACCGATAGCAGCCCTACCTGCCTGGTCACGAGTCTGTCCTGTCACCTCCTTCCAGCCCAGAGCCTCTGGAAGGTGAGATTTACAAGCAAGGGTCAGGCCAGGGGCAGGAAGGTTGCAGACAGGGAGTTCTCCCGCAGGCTAAGGCACCAGGCTGTCCCTGGTGGGGTTACCTGGCAGAGGCTGGTGACAGGGAGGGGTGTTTGGATGCTGGTAAGGAATAGCACATGCAGAGTTGACAAGTGGAGGCACACTGGGGTTTCCCTAATAGGAGCAGCTCAATCTCAGAAAATCTGGGCAGGAAGTGGGGAGGCAAGTGCCTACATTTGAAAACTAAAACACCGAAGCCAAGAAGGAAGTGAGAGCTGGAGAGAGCCACTCTCTATCCACCTCTTCAGCCCCTGTGGCCAGGCAAACACGGGCAGGCCAAGTGGATCGAGGGCTCTTCACCTCCGAACTTGGCTCTGGTCGGGTGGAGGCTTGTCCACCTGGCAGACGGCTCCGGGCAGCCAGCCAGCGGCAGCACTTCGGGGGTTACTGAAACTGTGTGGGGCTGGGGGCCCTTCCAGCCTCTTCGAAGCATGTTCTGTTGAGGGGGGCGGCCACACGCCCAACCCCGCTCAAATGAGGGCCAGGACTGCTGTTCATGAAGGGAGTCTGGCCTGAGGAGTCTCAAAGGGCACAGGGTAAAGTGAGGAGTGGCTGGGGCCACGGAAGAGGAGGGGCACAATGGGAACCTGCTGGACCGGACTGGCCACCCCGCTGTCCCTGGCTGGAGGTTGCTTGCTGCAGGTTGAGTTTATCCCCAGGAATGTTTCTCTTCAAAGCAGACTCACCTGCACGGCAGCCTGGGGGCTCGCTTGGAAACCTGAAAGGTGTGTTTTATAGGCAGCTGTGGCGTGCCTTCCAGCTTGGGGCTTGAGAGCAAGGGGTCTCCTCTGAAACCACTGTAAGGTTCTGCCTGGGAAGCTGGCCGTGTGCCCCAAGTTTCCCTTCCTGGAGGTAACCCGTCATTCAGGCTCCCAGTGGTGCTCAAGGACAGAGGGCTGAGCCGGTGACTTTCTAAAGGACTCTGTAGTAGTCCTTGTTTGATCCTATGCACAACCCTGTGAAGGGCAGGGTGCAGACGCTATCACCCCATTTTACAGGTGAAAAGACTGAGCCTCCAGAGATGTCAAGAGACATGTACTCAGCATGAGGCGCCCCAGTGGCAGGTTTGACTGTAGTTCCCTTTTTTTTTAACTCCAGAAAGTCTCTTGGCAAACACATGATCCAAGGCCACAGACACAAAAGCCTATTCATTTCTAAAAATAAGTTTGATTTTTTTTTCCCCCTTGTCCTGATAAAAAACAACACACACATTTTAAAGTTAGGCCAGAGCCGGCCCACCTTCCCAACCTGGACGGAGAGGAAGAATGCAGATGGGCTTAGTTGACTGTGGAATCGCCTCAAAGTCCTTTCTTCCCTTCTTTCTTCGTGAGCATTGTCTGGCTCCCGCTCCGGCAGCTGCAGACATTTCCTATTATTCCACATTCCTGAGTTTAGCCACATCCTGGATACTGGCCTTTGTTTTGATGGATACTGACAGCGCTCGGTAGGCAAGTCTGGCTCTGCAGGGCGCGATGGCTCCCTGGCCAGCTTCAGGGTCCCCTCTAGAGCTGGCCATGCGGTCACCACCGGTCAGAAGCTCACGCTGACTCCTGGATGCCTTCTCAGTGAACCTTCTAATCGGGTGGGTGCATTAGAAGGTGATGCACCTTCTAATCAGGTGCATCACAGCCTGGCCTGGCTGCGTGTGGCCTGCTGCACACCCCTGCCGGGGCTGGACGTGGCTCTCTGGGCTCACGTTCGTGAGGGCGGCCTCGTCGGCATCACCCTGGGGACACGCCAGCTTTCCAGAGGGCCGTTTGGTCATTCGCCCCATCCAATTTGCCCTGTAAAGTCAGGCCGTCAGCAGACGTTTGTGGAGCACCTACTATGCGCAGACTACGGTTTTCACCCCTGGGGACACGGCAGTGGCCTAGTCCCTGCCTGCGGGGAGCTTACGCTCTGGCCAGGGAACGCGTGAGAAGCAAACCGCTCGGGGAGTAGAAAGCGCTTGGAGACAGATAAAATCGGGGGTGCTGGAGACTGGGCCTCTGGGGAAGTCTGGTCTGGGACTGTTCTCTCTGGTATCCAGTGAGTTTGGATTGAATGACGAGGATGCAGCCATGGAAAGTGCTGGAAGGAAGAATGTATGCACAGACCGTGGGGTGTGAACACACTGGGGAGGGAGGAGTCCCTCAGAGGAGGCAGAGGGGCTAGTTCGGTCATGGAGGTGAGAGCTGCCGGCAATGGCCGGGGGATGCTGTCAGGGACAGGGAGAGAGGACATGCTGGACCACCCACCTGGGGCAGGGGTGGCAGGATGCTGTCTTGGACCAGAGGTGAAGAAGAGTTGCCGGGAGCATTCCAGGCTCCTAGGATGTCTGGCTGGAGGCCATCCGGCCAGCCTGCCTCTTGACACCTCAAACTGTGTCCCTGGACGTAGGGTCTGAAGACCGGCTCTGCATCTCCGGCTCTGCATCCCCAGACTTGGGCATGTCACTTCCCTCTCTGAGCCTCAGGGTCTTCTACGTAGGAGAGAACCATCACCCAGCTCAGAGATGGTGGCCTCACTCAGGCCAAGCGAGGTACAGTGACCGATGGTGGCGGAGACACTGGCCAAGGCCAGCAGAGTGGGAAGCTGCCGTTAGTGCCCTCTGAGTCCCTGGAGGGCAGGGCCCCTATATCCTACTTTTCTGAGATCCCTCGAGCCTACAAACAGCCAGTATGTGTTGGGGCAAATTAATGGATTTCTCTGACTCGTGCAGCAGAGTGCTTGGACAAGCACTGGGCTGGGAGAAATGCACATTCTCGTCCAACTTCAGTTCCAGGTGGTGCCCCCTGTTCTGTTTGTCTCTTGGCTTCCTGGGGAGAGGGGAAGGCGAAAGTGGCAGGGGCGTGTGTCCCACCCCTGGGGAACCGCAGCACTTCAGGGGAGGGGTGGGCGTGTGTGTGTGTGTGTGTGTGTGTGTGTGTGTGTGTTTACTCCTGTAATTCAGATGTTCCACAGCCCAGGATGCTGCTCTGGGGCCCAGAGTCCACGGAGAAATGGCCAGGCATGTCCATCATCTGGGACTGGGGGTGGACGGAGCTGGAGAGCAGCGCGCCCTGCGTGGGGTGGCCGCTGCGAGTGTGTCAGCTGTGGGGGAGGAAGGTCTAAAACTCCCAGCTTAATGAAAAACAGCAGTGCCCTCCGAGTCCCTCTGCTCTGCAGTTACTTATTCATCCTCCTAGAACTTTCTTTTCCAGTAAGAGAACACACACCGAAGCAAAGTACAAGAAAGTGGAGCTCAGCTCATCTGACGGTCTGCCCACACCCGCTGAGTCACTCATAATGGCCCCTCAGATGTCATTTTCTTGCTAAGACATTTGGAAAAGTTTCTGCTTCTGAATCACAAGCAAACACTATAATTCAACAATCCTCCCTGAGTTATTCAAGGAACTTCAATGCACTCAGAAGCAGAAGATCGGGGCGGATGAAATCAATGAATCTCTGAGTACTCTGTTTTTCTCCTAATTATGTTGCATTTGTCAAAGGGAGGGTGGGGGCAGCTCCGTGTGACCACCGGAAAGCAGCTCCTGGGGGAAGTCTGCAAGGGGCGATCTGGGCTCTCTGGGTGACATTTGGCTTTTCTTATCTTCATAGTTCTATTCCCATAATAGACCCAGTTGTCATCCAGGAAAAGGTTTGCTACCACTGAGTCTCCTTGTGGACCGCGAACTGTCACAGCCCACTGGAGGAGAATAGGTCTCAGGCAGGGGCCGGCTGGTCCCGCTTAGTGACCCCAGAGTCTTTGGCAGGGCCATCCTGGTGGTGTGGGACTGCCCACCGCGCACGCTGAGAGGAAGCTTGTGCGCCTGCCCTCTGCCCTCTGGAGCAATCTTGCTGGAGCTCTGCACTTAAACGCAGTCCTTGCTAACCTGCCTTTGCTGCAGCCCTCCTCTGGGGGCAGAAAATGGCTTTGTCATTCACCATAGGTGGCCACTTTTAACCACTGACCGCACTTCAGGACTGGGGGGTCACGACCTTCAGCCTGGCAGAATAGACCTCGGGACAATGCCAGGCTCTGCGGGGGCGCTGTTCACCTGTGTCCTGGAAAGGGGCCCCTCTACAGGCCTGTGGGCGAGGCACTGTGCGTCCACCACTTGGCTGGCTCCTAGGAGATTTTAGCAATTGGAGGAAGGCTCTTTCCTTGGGGGGACAGCCACCTTCGTAAATAAGGACGCAGGAGCGGGGACAGGACAGATTGCTTTTCAGACCTACTCCTTCCCCACCACTCTGTTCTTCCCAGACATTTCCAATTCAGAGGGCCCTGCGTGCCTGCCACCGTCTCCAGCCCGACGCCCGGTAGGCACTGCCTCCTCAGGTGTGGGCAGATGGGCCGGTCCACGCAGACAGCCACGGCTCCTCCCGCCCAGCCGAGCCGATGTGAACGCCACGCTGGGGTCGTGAACACCGCCTCGTGCTGGGCCCTCACAGCAGATTTGCAGGGTGGGAGCCCTTATTCTGTTTTGCAGATGAAGAAATTCAAGTTTAGGGAGGGGATGGGCCCCCTCGGTCCCCACCCCTCACCCACTCGCAGCCCGGGTCCAGAGCTCAGCACCCGCAAGGCTGAGTAAACACTGCCACGATACAGGAATCAAAGCAAACAGGGCTTCTCTTTTTCCCCACTCTTTTGCCAACTGCCCCATTAACAGAAAAACCTTTTAAGCACCCATCTGGAAACCTGGCTCTTTCCCCTCCCTAAGCAAACTGGGATGACCAAGAGGAATGTGCTCCAGGGTGGAGGTTGGGGGGTGAGGGAGACCCCCACACACTGGACCCTGCTCACATAGCAAAGAATGAACACAGGAAAACCCAAAACGCCCCCCTGGCCCAGCCCGGCGGGCCCTGCAGCCAGGCAGCTTGCAGCCAACAGGGCCCCTTTCAGGAGTTCCGCCTCGCAGGGCCGAGCTGCCCACCCGCCCCGGCTTCCCGGAATGGCTCCCTGCGGTGGTTCCGCCCACGACCTGCTCCCGACGTCCAGGTTTCTTGGAACGGTTTATACTTTCAGCCTGGACCACCTCTTAGGGAAGGGAGGAAAAAGACCTGGGGCACCGTGTGCCCACCCCACCAGGAGAGGACACACTCGTGAGCAAATACATTATGGGTTTGAAGGAAACTCGCTGTCCTGAGCACGAGCACCGCGGCTCGAAAGGGCCCAGCTGTTGGCGTGCAGTGAGCAAACATTTACTGAGGCCCTGTTATGTATCAGGCACTTTGGGGACTCAAACGTGAAATGACACTGGCAGCTCCTGGGCTGGCAGGGGAGATAAGGCATGTGTATAAGTAATTAGCAAACAGGACCGCATGTGACAACTGCAGGCTTAAGTGCTCCGGTCTGGGGAAGTGGAGGCGGGAGGTGTCTCTGGCGAGGAACCTGCCCGAGGGAAGACCATGGATCTATCTGCCTTTGAGTTTTGCAGGAGTGTGTTAAGCAAGGGGAGCCTGGGGGTGGTGGGGAGACAGAAGAAGAGGAAAGGAGGCCAGGGCGAGCTGGGAGGGAGGCGGGGTGCCAGGGAAGACGGGCTGGCTTCTATGCAAGCCGAAGGGTCTGTTCTGTTTGCATTTTTTAATTTCTGAAAAATACTGCCGAGCACATATGAATATCTCCCTCTTCAATTTACACATTCTCCTCTTTATTTTTGGGCAGGTAGAGGAGGTGGCTGGACTAGAAGCATCTATGAATCGTGTGTCATTCAGATTTGCATAGGAGAACAATCCCAAACTTAGAGAAACATCTCGAGAGTACCAATCTTGTACTAACTTTGAAAAGATTCACCAATTGCTAACATTTGGTCACTTACCTGCTCTCTCTACATTTATCACGTTATCGTGGTTGTAGAGCTGTTTGGGAGCTGTCATCATCACAACTTGACCCTGACGTATAGTACTTCATAGAATCTCCTGACAACAAGGACTTCCACTTAACGAACCACTGGGCCATGATCAAAGTCAGGAAATAGAACATGAAGACAGTCTTAGCATCCCATATACATAGTCCTTATTTGAATCTTGACAATTGTCCTAATAACATCCTATATCCCAAGCCTTTACCCTGGCCCTGGGTCCAGCCAGGATCACGGGGTGCACTTAGCACTTGAGGTCAGTCTGGGGTGACCAGTCAGTCACACGCTTAACAGCGGTGAAGAGTTGTCCTGGCCTGGGCACTCTCGGGACAAAGTTCTTCTTCTTCATTCTGGGTTTTTTTTCTGGTTTCTGCTCAGTACCTTTGACTCTGCGCTTGAACTCCTTTGGGAGTAAGCGGAGGCTCTTTCCCCCAGACATCCCACTGTTGGCAACTTCCCTGCTTGAGTTCCTGACCTCACATCTTGGACCCCACCAGGCCTGCAGAAAGAACACAGGGTTTAGGAGTCAGGACTGGGTTCAGGGCACAGGAAGGACAGACCCTCATGGGCCAATGGGGAACTCGAGCCCACAGGTTTGGCTCCAGGGTCTCATCCAAGGTCACCGGTCTGGTGAAGAGGCGGCGGCGAAGAGGACCTCCAGGACTTCTGGCTCTGAGTTCACATCAGTCCTGTAGGATGGTGTCCCTGAACTGTTCCGGAGTTCAGGGAGCTAGAGGGGCTCTCTTTCTAAATAAGTCAGCTCAAGAGAGAGCTTCAAGAGCTCGGGGCCTGCCTGTGTCTGTCTCCTTCATCCCTGTATCCCCAGCTCCCAAGACAAGCCCAGCATGTGATCGGTGCCTATTGATTTAATTGGCTAATGCCAAGAAAACAAGTGCCTGAACCCGCACTCTCTAATCCCGATTTAAAGATGACCTTATGTACTTAGTGAAATCTAACTTGTTCTTTTTGCTATTTTGAAATTACTTTTACTAGTTCAGTGAAGGGGGCCATCCCTGGGGCTCCTGGCAGATGCTGAAGAGGCCTCCAGGAGCAGGTGCTCACTGGGTGGTGGCTGCCCACATGCCTAGGGCTTTAGGAGTGAGACCTGACCCTGTACCGCCCACCTGTACCTCTAGGGCTCACCAGGCACCAGGAAGCTCTTGCCAGCTCTCCCTCTTCCCAGCCAGTGTTCTCGTCCCTTCTTGGGGGCTCCATGTCCCTTTTCCGTGAAAGCTGGAGAGCTGGCATTCCACTGTCATCTCCTCCAGGCAGTGGGGAGCTAACCTCAAACCCACCCGCCCACTGGCAGGGATGTGGAGCCGGTGTCTGCTGGCAGCCAGGCTCTCTGCTGCTGGTCAAGGCGGGCCTGCGTGGTCAGAAGTGACAAAGATTGAGGCTTTGGACTTGTTTGCTGGAAGCTCAAGGGGCATGCTGAGGACCGGGAGGCAGAAGTGCCAATTTCAAATTGCTGAGCACTTATTGGGCAGCCACCCTTGGCATGATGGGTTCTTGGAGAATTCAAGAGCAAAAAGAACTTATGGCAGGAGAGAGGGGGTGACAGAGCAGGTGTCAGGAGAGGCCAAGGGCAGCCAGGCCCTGATCGGGGCAGGGTGAGGGGAGAGCGGACGCAGTGCCTGGCACAGGTGCAGCCCAGGGCTGTCCAGCACGCAGCTGTCCTATTCTGTCCGAGCACAGGACTTCTGAGGACCAAAGTGTGGAAAAGGGGCTGGGAAGGTCATTTGGGGCCAGGTTGGGAAAGCCTGCATGTGAAGCCGTGGAGTTTGGATTTTCTCTCTTAATGGCGGTTTCCCAAACGCCTAAGAATCACATGTCACCTTCACAACTCTGGACAAGTTCAAAACGGGAACTTTCTACTGGGCCATGTGCTGGGTTTAGACAAAATGATTACCCGGACAGGAAGCCCTGGCAGGCAGTCAGGCCACCGGGGTGAGCCGGGAGCTGCAGTCAGTCATGAGCGTCAGAACCAGAGCTGCAAACTTCGCTAGCCCTGCAGGCCCCATGCATGGACGTGGCTGTTGGTCTTGCACTTACCCTCTAGGAAGTGACCAGGCAATATTCTGGGCTGGGAGAGGAAAAACAGGCCCCTTCCAAAAGCATGACAGGCAGAAAGCAGAGAAGGGCCTGGACTCGCAGAGGGTGGGGTGGAGGGGTGAGGGTTGTGGGGGCTGAGCCTCTGGGCTGGACACACCCTTGGGTCACACTGTGAGGGTGGCTTGGTCAGTGGGTCCCACCACTGCAATGACCAAAGCTGTGTTGGGCTCACACCAGTGAAGCAAGGCTCTCCCAGAGTCTGGGATTCCGAGAAGAGCTTACACTTGGGCTCAAAGCAAGGATGCGCGAAATTGTGCACATTCAGATCGGCCAGTGCGGCAACCAGATTGGAGCCAAGGTAAGTCACATCTGATTACTAGTCCTCGCTTTGCCACGGTCTAGATGTAGCCAACTGAGAACACACCCTAAGTTCCCTGGGCAGACAGTAGTAGCCCAGCAGATTTTATGCACTTGCTAAATATTTGACTTACTAAACAACGTCTTTAGTTAAAGAGGTACGGGACACATTAAATAAAGGCTTAGAGGGTTAATTTAATTAATATTCATTTTGTCCATAGTTACATGTGTATAATACACATCAACCATGTTACTTTTATCATCTTAGCCATTGACTTTTCATATCTAAAAACAGTAATTTGTCTCAAAACAAGTTTCTGAAGTTTGTTGGGAAACTTTTTATACTGTATCATTAAGGTGTCTTTTTATACTGTATCACTAAGGAAACATTTTATACTGTATCACTAAGGTGTCTAGCTCTCACCCCAGAACTGCATCCGCTAGTGGCTAAAGCCCCGGTGACAACTTATATTTGGGGCCATAAGGACTTTAAGGCACATTTAATTTGGGGTATCACAGAACTTGAATTTATTTATTCTTCCACTCCCAGAACAGTGCTGGTGGTGATACAGTATAAAAAGTTTCCCAACAAACTTCAGAAACTTGTTTTGAGACAAATTACTGTTTTTAGATATGAAAAGTCAATGGCTAAGATGAAGCCATTGAAAAGTCAATGGCTAAGAATTTATTTATTCTTCCACTCCCAGAACAGTGCTGTATCACTAACATTCCTCCCCTCCAATGTTTATAAAGTTAAAAAAAAGCAGGAAAAATAATTAAAAGATACCCTTTGGAATATAAATGAGCTTTTCTCTCTCCTACCCTCTTCCCCCACCCACTTCTTGGTTTAAATTTTTCTACAAAGTACTTGATTCAATTGGCTAACACCAAGAAAACAGGTGACCAAACCCACACTCTCTGATCCTAATTTTAAGATGACCAATTGTACTTAGTAAAATCTAATTTGTTCTCTTTGCTGTTTTGAAGTTACTTTTAATAGCACGAATTGCATTAAATGTAAGATTTTTAAAATGCCTACATTCATCACCCTTTGATGACACGTGGGTTGTTTCTACCTTTTGGCTATTCTGAGTAATGCTGCTATGAAAAAACAAAGGTCTTTTAATGCAGG